>JBCEWC010000461.1:0-56654 GCA_038996855.1 Solanum aculeatissimum | reverse complement strand
TTAGTGCACATTGCACTACTCAATAAGTGATACACTAAAAGGGCACTTATTGCATAAATAATTTAATATTCAACACTAACAAAATTGTTGTTTAATATTCATTTTAATAATTACTAGTTTCTTATAAATCTCAAGTACCCTTGCGTCCTACCTCGATTACCAAATTATTAAAATCAAATTTTAGAAATGTTGATTCAAATATCGAACGTCCCAACATATTTGTTTTATCTACGGAAAGATATTTTATGATCTCACCACAAAAATTTCACAACAACGAGAACAAATCATTACAATATATAACCAATTCTAAATTGCCATACCTTCTCTTTTACATTTTATACTAGAATATTAAAATTAGAATTAAAAATAGGGGCAGATTGAAAACACAATGCCTTTTTGGAATTATGTTTACTTCTTCATGTGTTAAACCCCTTTAACCAAAATCTTGACTTCAATACAGGACAGAATACAACTTTAAAGTCAGTCCCCACGAGACAAACAATATTCGTTGCATCGTCCTGCGGGAAACTATAAGCTTGAGGACATTTTTCCTTAAAAAACCTTGAATAATTCGTTGGACCACATGTTGTACGAGTGCAACAATACTCCTCTGTCTTAAAAACATTGCAAGGACTATTACATCCTCCAGGAACCTTAAGGGAAGTTGGACATTGTCCATTAATGTCCCCTTTGCATGAAATTGTTTGACAAGATCCACCACTAGTTGTCACTGGTTGAAACTCAATTGGGATGTTGAATCCATCGACTAGAGAGATGTCGTAAAAGTTCACATTAGAAAATTCGGCGTATTCGGCTAAAGTTTGTGGTGGTTTGTCCTATTCTGTGCAATTCAAGACTTTGTTACAGTCACTGATTTGACATTGACCTTTACCCTGTTGAAAACGTAATTAAATAAATAAAAGTATGTGATTTAATAGCTTAAATTGTTAAATGAGTTTGTCTCACTAGTTAACATTGAATTAGAAAAAGAAATAACATAGACTCGAGTTTCATTGCCGTTCATTATTCCAAAAACAAAAAATTCATATATAACCACTTTTTAGCCCCCTACAATTGTAAATTTACTTCAAGACAATGGCTATTTTTCAAAGATTAGGCCGAAATTTGATCAGTAACATAATGCTATTTCCCACAAATTTTCACATGTTTGGGCATGAAAAAGAATATGCTCGATTATTAAGACAACAGGATGATGGTCATGGAAGTCAAAATCTACTAAGGAGTATAACAACTCACCTACCAAAACAACTAGCCCCAAATACTATCAACATGTTGAAAATATTATCAAATAAATAAAATTATCCTTAATTACTCTAATAAGTTTTTAAACACATTCACTTTCCATTTTAGTGTAAGTTGAAAACCTACGTAATACTTCTTCCGTTTCATTTTAGGTGTCAAATATAATAAAATAATTATCTCTAAATAATTGTCAATTTATATTATGAAGAGAGATAATTATATTTTTTTTCAAATTTGTCCTTAGCATTAATTATTCTAAAATTAAGAGGCACATGTATAGATAAGAGTTTAATTATTTATAAAAAAATATATTAGTCAAACAAAATTCTTAATTAATTTTTTCTTAAAAATTATGTCAAATCTTATCATGACAACTAAAATGAGATGAAAGAATTGGGCTCGAGCTGATACGGGTCCTACAACCCTAATCTAATCTATATAAGGGAGAGTCCTGAGGACGATGAAACCAATAATAAATCGTCGCGTGCTAATTATATCAAACTCAGCTGCTTGACCTGTTGGTTGGAGCGTAACACGTCCAATCACAGGTTTGTCATTAATTGAGTGATTCACCACATGACACACATGTGTATTTGGTGTTGGTCTATAATTACTTTCATAAATAGTACTACATATGATATTTTGAGTTATTTCTCTTGCGTCTCAATTTATATGACATAATTCGATCTTCGAGAATCCAACAAAAATGATAATACAGTATTTTAGGTAGGATGTCGATTCTAAAAATTTTGAGCAATTTAGTGTAAGTTGAAAACCTCCGTAATACTTCTTCCGTTTCATTTTAGGTGTCAAATATAATAAAATAATTATCTCAAAATAATTGTTAATTTATATTATGAAGAGAGATAATTATCTTTTTTTAAAATTTGTCCTTAGCATTAATTATTCTAAAATTAAGAGTCATATGTATAGATAAGAGTTTAATTATTTATAAAAATAATATATTAGTCAAACAAAATTCTTAATTAATTTTTACTTAAAAATTATATCAAATCTTATCATGACAGCTAAAATGAGACGAAAGAATTGGGGTCGTGCTGATACGGGTCCTACGCCCCTATTCTAATATATATAAAGGAGAGTCATGAGGATGACGAAACCAATAATAAATCGCCGCGTGCTAATTATATCAAACTCAACTGCTTGGCTTGTTGGTTGGAGCGTAACACGTCGAATCACAGATTTGTCCTTAATTGAGTGATTCACCACATGACACACATGTGTATTTGTGTTGGTCTATAATTACTTTCGCAAATAATAGTACATATGATATTTTGAATTATTACTCTCGCGTCTCAATTTATATGACATAATTCGATCTTCCAGAATAAAACAAGAATGATAATACAGTATTTTAGGTAGGATGTCGATTCTAAAAATTTTGAGCAGACAATTTAGTGCTCTATCTTGCATCATATGTTTCATATTTCATAATTCATATAAATATCTAACTTTTTCTATCAAAAAAATCTATTTTTTTTATTATGAGTTTATTCAGATTTAAATTAAATTAACTTTGAATTTTTAGATTTGAACGGTATATATTTATTGTTGAAAAGTTTCATATGATTTTCTCTTTAAAAAAAGAGTGATCTCGTTATATAAGTTGGACAATTCTTGTAATCTAGCTTTTAGGATCAAGTTAAACACAATTAATAGTTTAAATTGTTTTGAATTATCATTTAATTTTTATCCTAATATTTAAAAATTTTGAAATTCATTAAAGTCCTGTCAAGAAAAGAAATTATAATATCTAACACTTCTAAATCAATTAGAATTTTACCTTATATCTATACTATATTAAAAGCGTAAAAACTCTTAAATATGTTGTTTTAAATTTTTATCCTTCGTCAAAAGATTTTGGGTGATAAATTATGTATCAGTGTGGGAGATTTTTAGGAGGAGAAATAGAAATTTTCAAAATAGGATGTTTGATTCAAATATCCAACGTCCCAACACATTCGTTTTATCTATGGAAAGATATTTTATTATCTTACAATAAGAATTTGACAACAACGGGGACAAATCATTACAATATATGACCAATTCTAAAATGTCATACCTTCTCTTTTACATTTTATACCAAAATCTTAAAATTAGAATTAAAAATAGGGACAAATTGAAAACACAATGCCTTTTTGGAATTATGTTTACGTCTTCATATGTTAAATCCCTTTAACCAAAATCTTGGCTCCAACACAGGACAAAATACAACTTTAAAGTCAGTCCCCGCGGGACAAGCAATATTCGTTGCATCGTCCTGCGGGAAACTATAAGCTTGAGGACATTTTTCCTTAAAAAACCTTGAATAATTCGTTGGACCACATGTTGTACGAGTGCAACAATACTCCTCTGTCTTAAAAACATTGCAAGGACTATTACATCCTCCAGGAACCTTAAGGGAAGTTGGACATTGTCCATTAATGTCCCCTTTGCATGAAATTGTTTGACAAGATCCACCACTTGTTGTCACTGGTTGAAACTCAATTGGGATGTTGAATCCATCGACTAGAGAGATGTCGTAAAAGTCCACATTAGAAAATTCAGCATATTCGGCTAAAGTTTGTGGTGGTTTGCCCCATCCTGTGCAATTCAAGACTCCGTTGCAGTCACCGGTTTGACACTGACCTTTACCCTGTTGAACACGTAGTTAAATAAATAAAAGTATGTGATTTAATAGCTTAAATTGTTAAATGAGTATGTCTCACTAGTTAACATTGAATTAGAAAAAAAAACAACATAGACTCGAGTTTCACTGTCGCTCATTATTCCAAAAACAAAAAGAAATTCATATATGACCACTTTTTAGCCCCCTATAATTGTAAATTTACTTCAAGACAGTGACTATTTTTCAAAGATTAGGCCAAAAATTGACCAGTAACATAATGCTATTTCCCACAAATTTTCACATGTTTGGGCATGAAAAAGAATATGCTCGATTATTAAGACAACAAGATGATGGTCATGGAAGTCAAAATCTACTAAGGAGTATAATAACTCACCTACCAAAACAACTAATGATCAAATAAATAAAATTGTGCTTAATTACTTTAATAAGTTCTTAAATTCTTTGATGAGATGATGATACAATTCAACATACCATAGCATTGAAACTACAATTTGTGCGGCCCCAAACTCGGGCAGGGCGTGTCCCCGATGGCCAATTAAGTGTCCACGTTTGGCCTCGATCGAGACGACGACCACCACCGGGAGATGCAGCAGCCCAGACTGTGTAAGGGCAGTTGTTCTCTATTTGAATATTTGAGGCATGAATGTAATTGAAAAGGAATGGAAGTAAAAGAAGAAGTTTCTTAATTAAGTTAGGTACATTATTTGTCATCTTGAAGGAAGAAAATTTGTTACTTTATCGTGAAGTAATAGGTAGATTACTTTGAATAGAGATTATATAAGATAGAGGCGGCTTTTAAGCTTATTTTTATTTTTTTCTATCACTTTCGAAGAGATGTAATTAATTATAATCTGGGATAGAGCTAGAAGTCAGATACAGATTCAGTGAAACTTAATAATTTTTATTCAAATAGTAATTATGTATTGAAAAGCTTACTAAATATATATATATGTTAAGTTCAAAAGTTAATTATTTTAATATTTAAAATTATCGTTATAAAATTCAGAACTAATAAAATTAAAATTTTAACTTTGCAAGGATAAAGGTTTCTTACACGCAATTAGTGGCAAATGGCACTAGCACTTGATAAAGACTAATAAGTCATGTATATCCTGGAAATTTCTCTAGAAGCTTTTGGTCAAATCCTTATGTAAGACTAATTAATTAAACTATAAATAAGTACATATTATAAATTAGTCACAATACATATAAAGACATCTTAATTCGTTTTTATTATGTTATTCGAACTCTAACTTACAAATAGGCATTTTCAAAATTTATATGACACGTCAATAAAGAGTATTTAAGAGACAAGAATAGAAATAAGTTGGAGTGTTTAGTTGATAGTTGGGATCAAATTGAGATGTCAAGATGTATACTATCAAAATTCGATTTATCAAAAATGACCTGGACAATAAGCAATACCAATAGCTTTGCGAAGATCGAGGTTATTTTTCGACATTCCTAGGTCATTTGAATGGGTTTTAGATAATTTCTTGGATTAAAATTAAATTTAAGCATAAAACACTATTTTTATATAGATTTTGTTTATGTTAAATTCGAAACATGATGATTTAACATGAAATTATAAATCATAAGAATGTAGATCAAATTATTTTCCTTTTAAATCACCAGGATCAATTGTTTTTCGAGTTTTTTCATAGATTTAGAGATGACCCTTTCAATCTTTCCCATTTTGGCATTCCCTCTGTGGCAAATGTGGATCAACAAGAACAACATAATCTTTAGGTATACTAGTAATACTCCACAAATCAATCTAGTTTATAAGGTAACACTAGAATTCAAAGTTGTGACAAGCAAATCATTTTTAACGAAAAAAGAAAGTTCATCTATATAAATGTGAACCACTTGATAATAGCCAAGTGGAGCATGCATAAAGTATCTATGCAAGCAAAGGATACAATCCTTTGCGTGGTATCCTCTATTTATCATAAAACCAGCTACATACTAACTAAGACAAGAAGAGCTTCAATCAAGCATGTCTCTAGACAAACTAATGAAATCGCCGACCAATTAGCAAAAATAAAATAAAAAAAAAGTGAAACAAATATTTTTGAAAGTTTGATGACGATGTATCCTGTATTTGATAGAGACAAGTTGGATACTAAGTTATCTAAACTTATCTCCTTTTATAGTGACTCTTTAAGTATGGAGGTCGAGAATATGCATGATCTGCTTATTGTTGAAACCTCCTTTTTTCGGGGGTATACAAATTTTTTTTGCATTCTTATGATGTGATGAGTGGTGTTTATAGTGATTTTTGATAGTGAAATGAATGTGTATCATGTGTATATTACGTATACCATATAATATATATATGATATACAAGTGATATATGTTATATGATCACTATATATTATGTGTATGTCAAGTATATTTACTATTTATACAATGAAATACGTATCACATATAATGATATTTGAGAGTACAAGTTGAAGCCATAATTATTTTTGGCATATTTATGTAAATCTCCCTTGAGAATATTTCAGCAGTACATATCGAACCATAGACTGAAAAAGATAATAAATTGAGTCTAATAACACTAATTTTATATTCATCTTGTTGAGTTATTGGCTTATTTGATTAAAATATTCAAAAATATTTACATGCTATGACTTTTTTTAAAATTTATGATGAACTATTTTTTAAGGTTTCACACCATTAAAAGTACTCATAAACCTTATAGGTAGTTTTCTTCCTTTATTCAGCTATCAGCATGAAGTTTTATTCGTACATCCAACACATATTTCATAAAGAGAAGAATCAAGGGAGAAACACATTTGTACTCACATTGTTTATTAATTAAATTATATTTTTTCATATTTTATTAGTGATTGCAATTTATTTTTCATCGCTTTAAAATTTGTTGCAAACAAAATCCTTATTGCATGAATAACAAATAATTGATTATCCAAATAAAAATATAAGGAATTAAATATTAAATAGGTAACGATTTAAATTCTTAATTCGTCTCAACTTCTAAACAAAAATTTAGTAGCAAAATCAAAATCTTCATCAAGAGAATTCGAAATACAAAAAAGTGAACATAACATCTATCGTACCTATAGATAAAAGAATATTTCAACCTTTTATATATATATATAATATAATTTTTTATCAAAAAGAATCGAATAAACCCATTGCACCCATGTGGCTTCGCCCTCCTTATATTAGGCCTCGTGTTTCTCCAACTCCTCATTCAGCAAATATGATAAGCCTTGTTTTATGGGTCAAATCTTTAAAATTCAAGACTAATAAAATTAAAATTTTGACTTTGCAAGGATAAAGGTTTCTTACGCGCAATTAGTGGCAAATGGCAGTAGCACTTGATAAAGACTAATAAGTCATATGTGTTATCCCTGTATACAACTTGTAATGGAAAAGATAAAATACAAAAATGTTTAAGAATCTGAGTCCACAGAATTCACTGTGTGTCCTTAAGGAATTTAATCCCCTCACTGTACCCGATGTTTGTAGATTACTTCCTCCCAGGATAAAACAGATTTACAATTACAGAATAGCGGTACCTCAAAGTAATTTTCAACGAACTCAAGAACCAGAAATGACTTCTCACAGACTGGAATTTAGTAAGAAAATATATGCAGAAGAAGAGAAAATTTTGATGTCTGAAAAAACACAGAATGAATCTCCATTTATAGGGAGAATTGGGTGTGAAAGTGCCTATATTTTGTCCAAAAAATATATCAATCAATCATTTACCGAAGCCGAAGCCGAGCAAGCAACAATGACGACGGCGCGAGGGGGTCCCCTTTACTTGACTCTTTAAGAGTTAGAGGAAGTGTTTCCTAACATAAAAATTCCACTTTTCCTCTATTTTTTAGATGAAGGAGAAATGACTATTCATTTTTCTTAAATAACTCTTCATCTCCCTTCATTGGTTCCCCCACATTTTTTCTTTGTCTTTCCTTCTCAATTTCCCAATTCACACTTTACTTAGACCCAACAATATGTATATCCTGGAAATTTCCCTTGAAGCTTTTGGTCAAATCCTTGTGTTAAGACTGATTAATTAAACTATAGTTAAGTACATATTATAAATTAGGCACAATACATATAAAGACATCTAGACATCTTAATCCGTTTTCACTATGTTATTTGAACTCTAACTTACAAACAGACACTTCCAAAATTTATATGACACGTTAGTGAAGAGTGTTTAAGAGACAAATTCAAATTCAAATTCTTTCAAGAATCAAGAAGCTCCACACAAATTCTTTCAATTCTTGATATACCACCCTTCAAGAAGATCCACACAAATTCTTTCATGGAGATAAAATTTAAATCACCCTAGTTTGAGAAAGACACCACTAACGATCCTCAAATCATGGAGAAATCTTAGAAGAGAAGAATCAAGGGAGAAACAGATTTGTACCCACATTGTTTATTAATTAAATTATGTTTCTTCATATTTTATTAGTAATTGCAATATATTTTTCATCGCTTTAAAATTTATTGCAAACAAAATCCTTATTGCATGGATGATAAATTAGTGATTTAACATTATTTTATTGCTATTTTCTAACATTTAGTTACACAACCATTCTATATTATTTGATTTTAAACCTATGAGACACCATTTTTATCATAAAATACTTATTATATTTTTGTTAATTAATTTTATGCGTATCACTTTGATCACAAAGTGGCTGTAGTTTAGTGGTGAGAATTCCACGTTGTGGCCGTGGAGACCTGGGCTCGAATCCCAGCAGCCACACTTAAATTTTCTTTAATTTTTTTTAAATGAATTTTATAGCCACACAAATATGTAAAATTTATTTTAAATCATAAATTTTTCTAAAAAATTATTTTTAAATTTTGTGTCAAATCAAATGATGTCGCATAATCATGATATTTTTTCATTAAAAAAATAAATGTATACTTACTCTAGGGGTGGGCATAAATACCGGAAAACCGAACCGAAATCATACTAATTCGGTTCTTCGGTTCTTTGGTTCGGTATCGGTGTTATTTTTTCAAAAGTTCGGTTCTTCGGTTCGATGTTCGGTGTAGGGGTCTCAAAACTTCCGTGCACCGAAGAATCGAAATTTTATTTTAATTTTTTTTTAAAAACATTATACATATATTAGACCAAAAAAATAAAATAATACTTATATATAAATAAATCAGTTAGCAATTAAATCATTCATGAAACAAGTCAAAGTAGCAACGAATTTATAATTTATATAGTTAACTTGGAATATTATTTTCCAAGAGAAATTCAAACACATTTTTGCCCATTTATGTCTTGTAAAGGATATCTTCGTGCTTATTATCCTCAAGCAACAGTTGAAAGCGGAAGTTCTTGGTAAGATAAATATAGTTTTTAAAACACAATAAGTGTTCCATGGAAACACATCATTACTTACCATGATTTTAAGTTTTTAAGTGTTTTTTACTTTAATTTTGTCCTCATTTTATTTTTCATTTGTTTGCACCGAAAAATCGTTTTAAAAAAATCGAATAAAACCGAATCGAAATATTTCGATTCGATGTATGGTGCACACTTTTTCAAAACCAAAAATCAAACCAGAATTTGTTAAAATCGAACCGAAGAACCTAACGCCCACCCCTAACTTACTCTATTATACATCGAAGTTAATTGGTAATTACGTATCGTAGCATATTAAATCTGTGTCTGCGTAAGAAACAAATAAGAAATTAAATAACATTAATTAGGTTGGTAAGTAACTTATTTTCTATAGCCAAAATACAAGTTGCAATTAAAAAAATGAACAAAAAAAAATTAGGTAAAGTAAGTGGCTAGTTAGAATTTTTATTAAAAAATTCAAAATAAAAAAAAATTACAAAAAAGTCAAATAAAATTCAATATTTATTATATTTAATTTTAAAAAAATTGAATAGGATTCAGATGAACTCCCCGATTATCTCTGGCTCCAATCCTAGATGTAGTCTTGCAAATAAAGTTTCTTTCTTTCTCATAATCATAATAAAAACTTTAAAATTTAGAAATTAATTGTTTTTTTTATTTATAAATAGGGGAAGTTGACTTAAAGTTTACATGTTTGTTATGTTGTCAAAATTAACTATGATTTCCTCATTGGGTAGTCAAGTTGGTGATACCTTCCAAACAAGCAAATGGAGTCTAGTTCAATTTAGTATTTGTGTATATAACTTAAATTTTGAAGTAATTGCTAAAAGACTTTAGTAAATATTTAGTTCGGAAATAACAATTTCAAAAATATTATATATTGAATGATAAAGAATTATGTAACAATTTATCTTTAGATAGAAGTTTCACATCGGCAAAATATAGAAGAGATGGTGAGTTTACAAGTAAACAGACTTTACCTACTAGTGGGTTTATAAGTAAACAAACATTTTCTACTAGTGACGCATTTTAAAATCGTGCGGGCCTAGACCCAAAGTGGATAATATCATTAGTGAACTGGATCATTACTGATGATATCTAAGCGAACCCCATACGATGGGGCAAACCTTAGCGAGGATGATGAGTTTGTAAAAGGAGTGTATGTAACAACCCATCTTTAGATAAACCTCGGTGAGGATGTTGAGTCCGTAGAGGGAATGTATGTAACAACCCATCTTTAGATAGAAGTCTCACGTCGGCAAAACACATAAGAGATGCTGGGTATAAAGTAAACAAGTCTTACTTATTAGTGACGTATTTTAAAGCATTTCACGTCTAAGACGTGTTTTAAAGTCGTGTGGACCTAGATCCAAAGCGAACAATATTACTAACAGATTCATCAACTGTTACAAATTACAATCAATGGAAATAAGGTTCTTCAATATTTAACTAGAGATTTTGAATTTGAATCATAAAAATAAACAAAGAGCATTTTTACTTTAATGGGGTTGACACATGCAAATATAAAATAATCAAGGCCAATAAATATTGAATAACAAATAATTGATCATCCAAATAAAAATATAAGAAATTAAATATTAAATAGATAAAGATTTAAATTTTTAATTGGTCCCAACTTCTAAACAACAATTTAGTAGCAAAATCAAAATCTTCATCAAAAAAATTCAAAATACAAAAAAAGTAAACATAACATCTATCGTACATATAGATAAAAGAATATTTCAACCTTATATATATATACACAATATAATTTTTTATCGAAAAGAATTGTATAAACCCCTTGCACCCATGTGGCTCCGCCCTCCTTATATTAGGCCTCGTGTTTCTCCAACTCCTCATTCAACAAATATGGTAAGCCTTGTTTTATGGGTCAAATCTTTAAATTTTATTATTCAAAGTTGTTATATCTATATGTGACAACTATTTTATTGAAATTTTTAAGACTATATTATTAAATTGAGTTTGAATTTTCTCTATATAAAAAGAAATTTAATTTTCCAATTCCAATCAAATTTCCTATGGCTTGTCAAAGCTTAAAGAGAGAATTTTTAGAAGAAAAAATATCTTTTTGTGAGAGTTTTGTTGTGGATATGGAACACATATCTCATCTTGTAGAGAAAGAAGTAAATGCAAATTCAAGAATTACTGTAAGTTCATCTTCCTTTCTCTTTATTTTTTTTTCTCGTTCAGTGTTCGATATCTGATTTAATAATTTAAATGTTCAGTGTATTTTTTAAGACAAACACAAAATTTGAATTGAAATTACTTAATTAAGTTAAATCTTTAGAATGAATTAAATTATATTGCAAATTCGAGAAATATTTTAATTTTATTTTTATTTTGTGTCTGATGAAAAAAAGTTGCAGAGAAACCATTCAAGGAAGGGTTCAATGAAAAAAACAAATTTCAACGATGTCAATGAAAAAGACACAAACCTAATGGCCACTTCACCAAAAGGTAACACTTTTTTTTTTTTATTCTTCTCTTTTTTTTTAAAAAAAAAAGAAAAATATTTTATATATTAAATTTAATGATGGAAAAGAAACACCATTGTTGTGGTATTATTTATTTATTTCATTTAATGTTTGATATTCATATTAAAAGTTTAATTAATTTAAATTTATGTCACGTAAAACTCATTCAAAATAAAGCGCACTCTACTAAGGTTTTTCCTTATAGTATCACTCTCCCCTTTGGCAAAAAATTATAGTACTATTTATATATGGTTAAAATAATTTTTTATTTATATATAATAGATGCCGAACCTCCTTCAACTAGTTCGTATATTTATTTTTTCAAATTTTAAATACTCTTGATTAAAATTCTAACTCCCCCACTGATATTACTTTGATATTGTCTCCGAGGTAAAAAAAAGTCACATTAGAAGAATGGGTTTTGGTCTTGGCGACGAGATAGTGTGTTCGGTTATGATTGAAATATTTAATTGGTTAAAAAAATTTAAAAATATTTTTTTAGAAAAATAAATTCGAGAAAAAAGAAAAAATAAATTCTCATTCTACATTAATTATTTGTCTCACTCTCCACTCACGTAATACACTTCATCTCCATTTCACTTCATAACTCCTATTCTTATATAGTATTTGTCTAAATTATATAAAATATTTTGAATAATATTTTTTATTTACTAAAATCACACATTAGTTACTAGACTTTTCTTGTTCAATCATATAATAATAATAACAATAATTATTATTTTGAAGGATTTATAGTTTGACCATCATAGAGTTATAATTAAGTGACAATTAATCGTGCCTAAACATGCACCATGCACTTACACGAAATGCTTAAACAACTAGCATATAAGATTAAAATTTTGTTTAAATTATTATTATAGTACTTATCTTAGTTGTCTTCTAGTTTTTTTAATTACTTTTAAAATCATCATAATTGAGATAGACGACGGGATTTGAACTTCACGAATTTAAAATTCTAGAATAGTGGTTGTGTATTAGGATACAAGGCTAATAGACAAATAGGAGTAGGTCGATGTATGACCTTGCGATATAGTAGGTTAGTAGGAGTAGTCATGTCTCTATATCCTATGTTGTCACTTGCTTTTCATTATTAGTCGGGTTTTTTTTGTCCTTTTTGTTCCCTTTTTTTCCATATCTAGTACCTTTTGCTTATGGGGATCGATTCTTTAGACGAGGGCTTTCCGAAAACAATCTCTCTATTTTTATGAGGTAGTGGTAAAGTCTGCATACATTTTATCTTCCCCAGACCCTACTTGTAGGATTCCACTGGGTATGTTATTGTTGTAGAATATGGATATCAATTATTAATAGCTGAATTGAATTTAGTTATATATTTAATAAAATTTTAGACCAAAGTAATTAGGTTTGACTATTCTCATAAATAGCCTATTACCATGGTTAATTAATTTAATGAAGATTTTACCTACTCTAATCTTAAATTATTCTAGACGTGCCACATACGTACGTCATTAGTTTGTATACTTAATATATAATATAGATGCACATGCATTAGAATCATTCTTTTTTCTTTTCTTTTATCGTATTAACTTAGAATTATCTTTTTGTCAATGTTCTTTCTAGAGATTGCCAAGATCTTTTTGGTGAGTTGTATAATCATTATGCTATTAATTATTATTTTTTCTTCAATTAAATGGAATTATTGAAAAATATTTTATCCAATCTATTAACATAACATCCAAAAATGTTGAAAGATAAGAATGTATAATATTTCAATGGGGTCGAGTTTACAGAGTGCTATATCTTTTTTAGTTTCTTAATTATAAAAGAAAAATAAAAACACACATGAATTAGAATTAGAGTATTATAGTAATTTTAAGTTATATACACTAGCAATTTTATCAAGTTATCGACGAATATCATTATAGAGATCGACGTATAGTTATCTTCTGAATGACCCGATTGTGTATACCATCATAGCATATATAGAAGATAAAATTCTTTTAACTTTTAAATGCAGCTTCTTTGCTAGGAGCTAGCATGCCTGAAAAGCCCATGGTGGTAACAACTGATCACTCCACACCACAAGTACACAATAATCCGAACGCAGCTGCGGTGACTGCCAGTAGCGGTGCTGCTACCACCTCCACCACCACCACGATCATTGATAGCAAAGTAGTTCTCTCCAAGAGATTCAGTTTTCGACGTTCTTCCTCACCTTGGACCAGTGATCCCAGGAGGATACTTATTTTCTTTGCTACCTTGTAAGTTCTCTCTACAGAATAGCCAAATAAGGGCATAAACCACATCAAGTATAAACAACTGACTTTTGTTCTTCCCTTTTATCTACATTGACAGATCAAGTATGGGAACAATACTGTTGATCTATTTCACACTATCCATGACCAAGCTCAACGGAGAAGATAAAGCTTCGTATTGATCTATTCTTGTACGAACCATGGCCAGGCTCAATGAAGAAGACAACATTCTCAGTTGATAGAAAAGACATTTTCCCTCCTAATATAACAAAGTGATGAAGTCGTCTCTATGATATCGAAGCAGAAGAGACTGAGGGTGACAGAATGTACTGTGAATATTTGGAAGTAGAAAGAAAGGAGTTTGATAAATGGAGTGTCAAAGAGATGCTACAGAAAAACAAAGACACCTTCCATTAGAAAGAATTCAAATGGCATGTGTATAAAATTGGACTCTTAAATTCAGTGACAACACAAAAGAATTGTTAAGGAAACATGATCGCACGTGAGGAGGCATGTTGAAAACATAAATAAAGCAAATCAAAGTGTATTCTTTCTAACAGCTTAAACTTTTAGATGAGTTGGTGATACGATTTTATGTAGTCGGTATCTCATACTGACTTGTCCTCCATTAGTTTTACATCTATAAACTCAAAAATAAAGCAAACTACAGGTTTTTAATAACAAAAAGAGGGAGTTATCTTACTCTGTATACAAATTAAATTCACAAAATTTCAATGTGAGAATCAGGAGTAACCAACCTTTTGCTATTTTTCTCACCTTTCCTTCATTTCCTGCCTCCCACTCATCTCGGTTTCTTTTGAGATCCTATGCCAACTTCAAAGCAGTAATGATACTCAAAGTTTACGCGAGATGCAACAACATTAGCTATATTCAAAGTTGATATTATTCTAATATTTATTTGAGGTGAAGGAAGGATTAACATTGCCTATAATGTGTGGAAACTACATATAGCACTGTACAATGTCAAGCAAAATGTACAACACCTGTTATACATAGGTTGCAACCGCAGTAGGTTTATTGCTCTGGCACTGCCAGTACAAAGAAGATGTCTCGGCTTTCAAGTATTGTCTTTGAGATCTGATCCATCAGTGCTTGAGAACCACAGTTTAATAGCGTTTGGAAATTCTTGGCATGGAACACCTGTTCTTTCTGTCATGGTAAAGTCTCAGAACAATAACAGCTGTTTCTTCAATAGCTTTAGACGTAACTTCTGCAATCACAGCAATAATGGAAAAAGCGAATCATAAAAATTTCTACATAAAATTCGTCTGTTGGTGTAATCGTGGAAGTGAGACAACAGAAAAACTTGAGCACAGTACAAACTACAAAATATAGGAGGGAAATTACCTATCACTGGCCAGACAGGGTTCTGTGCAAAAATTTTCCCCGCATACTCCAACTCTTTTTTCACATAATCCATGTCACAATAGTTGGTCTTCAGTTCTCCATCAAAGCCCAATGTCTTAGCTCTTGCTCTTCTGATGGATTGCAGAACTACAGGATTTATTGTCAAAGCAAAAACCTTTTCCGGGTTTACTTCAAAGAGCGTCTTGGGCAAGTCTATATTCATGACAATTGGGACATTAGCTACTTTGTAGCCTTTCTGTGCTAGATAAATTGATAGCGGTGTCTTCCCACTTCGTGAAACACCAGTTAGAACTATATCCGCCATATGCAGATTTCGCGGCAAGGCACCATCATCTTGCTTTATGGTAAATTCAATTGCTTCAATCCTCCGGAAGTATTCCTCGCTGAGAGGAGATTTCTGCCTCTCAGGAGCCCAGCGAGAGAGTCCAGAAGGTGAAACACCCAGATGGCCAGCAATTGCCTCGGTAATTGGTCCCAGAATATCACTAGATGCTACACCCCAGTGTTGACATGCTTGTTTGGCAAATTGAGCCATGGAAGGGTCAGCTAAAGTAAAGACAACCATTGCCCCTTCTTTGGCTGCTTGCTTTATTACCTCCATTAGTTGTTCAACATCATCAATCTAGAAAATCACGGTCCATCATGCATAAAAAGTTCAACACAATAACTAGCAAATTACACATACTAGGAAAATCTTATTCAACATTAAGCTTAATCACATTTGGTATCAGATCGCATCAAATAGTTATTTAGTCTATTACTTTAGATAGTAAACATGGTCATACAGATTTTTTAGATGATACAAAAAGAAAAAACAAGGTCAGAATGCTTTTCACATGAATCTTTCATAACAAGTTCACCACTGTGTAACTCCAGCTATACAAAAGAAAATAACTAGGTTCTAAATATAATATATGTACAAATTTAATGAATTTCTTAACACAAATACATAGTTTTAAGTAAAAGCTACTAGGTTCGGCTGAACCTGTATCTGGGCTGCTACCTCCACCCCTTATGCCGATGGGGGCTCAAAGTAAACAAATTACTTACATGTTAAATTTGTAGCCATTCTCCTAGAATGAGTAATTGGTCTGTAACTTTCCAATTGATTTAATGGATAGAAAAGGAAGGACAGGGATGGGTACTTTGACGAATGAAATGTTTCACCTTCTATTTCTTTTTTCAAATAAAAATAAACCAATGACCTCTCTCTACTTCCTCGCGCAATTGCTATGACTTTTAACTGAATAAAAAATCTAATGGAAGTTGTTCTTTGGACTCCTAGAAGAAGCCTCCTACATCCAAATCTGAATATATTGTGTAAAAAGACAAGTTGGCCACCTCCATTTTTGCTCCTTCATAAAACATCTCCACACAAGCAATTGACAACCAAATCATCACACAATCTTAGGACTTAGACAGCGAAACATTGTGTAGTTGACATGTACAACGTCCAGCTGAGGGAAGCAGCTCTTAACACTGTATTGCTTCCATTTTCTTATACGTTTTCCAAGCGTCCATTTACTATAGCCACTCAAACTTCAATCCTAAACTTAAAGGTCAACACAATTATGAAGCAGGGGTAATTTTGGCCACATAATACAGCGAAGGATCGATGTGAACAATATATTACAGTGGTAAATTCCATCATTTTCCCTACTCTTACTTATCAATACTATTGTCTTGGTTATTGTCATCATAACATTGTTTGGCTTTACTTCGACACCACGTTCCCAATCCTAACCATTTGCTTAGCCCCATTATCGTTGGCGCAAGAGCGCTCTCTCAATGAGCTATTACACACTCTTTCAAGGACACTGAACCAAACCAACTACCAATTTGAATCCAGATCTTGCTAATAGTAAATAATCACAAAGTTTGATGGATAAATTTATATTTTATTTGGTTGACACACAAATTTATTCAACGCTAAATTTATATCATCAATCAAACATAAGTAATATCCCACATTATTCCGCGTACCAAACTTACCCCAGAGAACAAGTGAGTATTCACAGGACAAACACGATCGACTAAGCAATAGTCAAATTGTCCTAACGCTGCATTAACGGCGTGCTCCGCCGTCCATCCAGTTCCATCAGAGACCATAAATATCGGTTTACCTCCGTTAACCTCCTTGTCATCGTCGGACGAATCGGACCGGCTACCACGTTTAGGAGACATGGGCAAATCAATTTCCGGTTCACTCCGAACCGGCGAAACGGACTTGCTGCGTGATTCAGTGCTTACACTGAGAGCAGACCGGTCTAATTTCCTTCCGGATCGGATGGTTCGAGCTCTGGACCACCGGTTTAGCTGAGGACTGGTTTTAATCCTTCGGACCGGCGGCTGAGATTCATCAAAAGCTTCAGAACTCGCCGGAGGAGATGGACTGTTTGTGCCGGAACCGGACATGCGTAAGGTAGAAGAACAAATCATTTCCTTTGGATTTTTTTTTTCTGACTGAATAAAACTTTATTGATCGCAAAACGCCGAGTCAGTTGAGATTTTTTTGCGGGTTCGTTAAAATCAAAATGATTTGGGTCGGCCCATGTCTTAGCGGTCCAATTATTCTAATTGGGCCCATGTTTTGGTCTTCGAGGAGGTCATTATATTCACGAATATCTATGTGACTAAAATAAAGTTAATAAATAATTATTAATTTTAATAATATTATTTATTTATTATTATTTATAGCAATATATAACAATACTTATATTAAAATTGAATTATGCATACAATATAAATGTATTATTTGTGTTTTAACATATATTATGTAATAAGTGTATTTTCCATTAATAAAACTTGTATTATATATATATTTTATAAATAGTTTTCTGTAATATGAATTAAAATTATATTATAAATGTATTATAAGTGTTCAATAAAAATAAATTATTATTGCTATAAATAATAAATATTTTCTTAATCTAGTATATCTATATAAGTTTCCTAAAAATTTCATGGGATGTCCTATATTAGTCACGCTATTTAAGTAATACGCGTTGTGTATATGAATGAGCACAAATATATATATATACTAAAACTGAAAGGGTGTTAGATGAGTTGTTAAATTGACCTTTGTCTCAAAATCAAGCTCCATAAGCAGAAGATACTAGATATGGAAGAAAAAAAGAGAAAAGAAAAAAAGAGAAAAGAAGAAAAGAAAAAAGGAAAACAACAAATAATGAAAAACAAATGGTAGTATGTAAAATACGATAAAAGTAATAAATATAAAATAGATAATGTCAACACAAGATATAAATACACGACTAATCCTACTAACCTACTATACCACAAAGCCAAACATCGACCTACCCCTACTAACCTATTAGCCTACCACCCTAATACGTGACCTCCACTTTTTTCTATCTAAGGTTATGCCCTCGGTGAGATGAAGTTTCGTCATATCTTGTCTGATCACCTCCCCCCAATACTTCTTCGGTCTACCTCTACCCCTCCGTGTAACCCTTAAATCCAACCTCTCGCACCTCCTAATAGGAGCATCAGTACTTCTTCTCCGCACATATCCAAACCAACACAACCTTGCTTCCCTCATCTTATCAGCCATAGGACTACCTCGAACTTCTCTCGAATAGTCTCATTCCTAATCCTATCACTCCTTGTATGTCCACACATCCATCGATCTCAACATCCTCATCTATGCAATCTGGATCTTTTGAACATGTGAGTTTTTGATTGACTAACACTCCACCCCATAGAGCAAAGACGGTCTAACCACCATCTCTATGATGCAAAAATACATGAAAAGATTTTAATATGCACCTCACTTAAAAATGTATGAAGTTTTAATTTTGCAAGCCATACTAAATATCAAATGAAAACGTTTGAGCCTGCACAAAACTATACTTTTAGATGTGAACATCTAAAATTATTAAGTTTCAAACGTAATTGTCAAATTTTTACTCAAAACAGGTAAGTTTGTAAAAAAAAAATAATTAATTAATTAAATGGGTACATCAAAACGAGTACTCATGCGTATATCCCTCTTAATTTCCAATATAGCTCACACCTTCTTACAAGTGTATTCATGCACCTGATTTTACTTGCTTAAACCATCTCAATTTCAATTTTTTCATCTTGTTCGTCACAAAAATTATTCCCTCCTAATATATAACTTCATTTCTAATTGTATTTCTCTTAATATGCTCACATATTCAACTAAGCATATCCTCATCTAGGATATATTTAGCTTATGCATGCATGTGGATGTTCCTGATTGACCAACACACTCTATTTGATAAAATAAAATTGATCTAATTATAATTATGTAAAAAAGACAAGTCCGGTGCACTAAAGCTCTCGCTATGCACAGGGTCCAGGGAAGGATCCGAGTTAAACTCGTGACCTCCTGATCATATGACAATAACTTGATTACCATAAAGTTAATTTGATGAAAAATTATTTGTGCAATTTATTATTAACCCATTATTTGTCTGAGTGTGGGCCTTTCAGTAAGACTTGCACATATGACATATTTTCCATCTTGCTTGCTTGACTAAAAGGCAAGCCATGGTTGAAGTAACTAGAGTCCCTAATAATGTATGGTTATAAAAGCTTTTTATCTATAGTAAATATAATAAGATTAAAATTATAATATTTTCGAATATAATATACTATAATTTTATGTAACGAACTAACAAAATCATAACACACATCAGATAAATTGAAATAAATAGAAGAAATAGTCTACTTAAATTGATATCTTATATATGAAATCGAATTGGATTAAAACAATATCTATCGAATCGACTAAATGCACAGAACTATTGAGATAATAAAGCTTGCATAAAATTTTGGTACGGTCACAACCTTCAATTTTGGAGTCTGTTTAATTTGTATTGAGGATTTACAATGCCAAGTATATTTATATTCAATTTTAACGAACTATTTAATTTGTGTTTTATTTTTTGTACATTTATTTATTTTGGATTAACATTAGCTTAACATGAAATTAGTTTTGATAAAAGTCTAATTTTAGATATAATATCTAAAGTATTATGTGTCTAAAATTTAGTTATTTTTATCTGATTATAACCATGTTTGTCGGAAATACATGCATATATGGTTTGAGACCAAACAAAAATAGGTGAAATCAGATAAAAATAATTGAACTTTAGTCATATATGACGTCGACCATTACAACAAAATGATGTGACCTCTAGAGTTCAAATCACAGGCTTATCTAATAATTTTATTTAAGGACCTACTAATTAAGATAATGTTACTTTTAATTCCATAGTCCCCAACAAGAGAGCTGATTTTTCCTTTGATTTGTGGACTGTTGATAACAGTCTTGAAAAATAAAGCTTTTGGCAATGATGTCTCACTTTTCTTCATTAGGGCTTCATACTGACACATCAACTTTATCATATCATCTAGTTGACAAAAAAATATTAAATTATGATATTCTTTATATTTAAAATAAGTGGTGTTTTTAGTTTAAACGCATTTAAAGAAGGTGCACAAATTAAAGTGATATAGATGGTTCCGAAGTTGTTAGGCGTGGAACTCAGACAGATAGCGAAGGTGGTTGTGGAGGTACACAGTATATTCTTTAAGGAAACTATTGATTTTTAAAAAATATTTAAGATGTATTTTTACTAACTTATTATTTTTTTAAAAATATTTAAAATGATGTAGTTGATCTTTAGTAGTTTCTTGATTATGTAAAACTCTTTATTTATATAAAAATAAAATTGAAAAAACATCAGTAATATCTTTTTGACACTACTATTTTGAAAAAAAAAAAAATACCACTTATTTTGAAATGGAGAAAGTACTAGTAAATTTTTCATGTTTTAATTTGATTTTTTGAAATAACTATTGGATCGTGATCTATTATTAAAGAGTGCTAATAAGTATATTACACTATTAGCTTATCACCAATGAGAGTTGTAGTGCAGTGATAAGTATTTTTTCTTTCTTAATCAATGATCTCGAGTTTGATTCCTTCTAAGTACGGAGTCACCTTTGCTTTACCCCCAATTGGGACTTTTCAGCAGGAATTTGAATTTAA
This sequence comes from Solanum aculeatissimum, assembly GCA_038996855.1. Classification (NCBI taxonomy): domain Eukaryota; kingdom Viridiplantae; phylum Streptophyta; class Magnoliopsida; order Solanales; family Solanaceae; genus Solanum; species Solanum aculeatissimum. Next base: position 35,209 of record JBCEWC010000461.1, on the reverse strand, counting down.
TCGATTAAAAAAATATCTAGATTGTGGATAAAGAGAAGAGAATTTTTTATGAACAATCACATGAGTCGTAATTGTTATAAATCCACTTGCACTAAAAAAAACTCGTAAATCTCGTAAACTGGTATTTTAATTTTAAATACTATGGTTGTATACATATATAGATGATCGATTTCATTTACCTCAGCACAATCACGTCTGGCTAACGCAAAATTGACATCATTATATATTTTGAATATAGATAATGAAACATATTGGTGATTAGACTATAAGTGGTGGACAAGAATAATCAAGAAATCTCTTGCTAATTCCATTTTATAAAAATTCCGAGTTCAACAGATTCAATAATTTTGACTTAAATTCTGAATTTGTATTTAAAACTCATCGAATATATATAGATAATTTATCAAAAATCTAGTAAGATGCGTTTTCTAATATTTGGAACTCATGAAAAAAAAATTCTAACTTCGTCTCAGATGGCCGGTTAGATTTGAATGTTTTTCTCTTTATGTCATTCTACTGGATGGGGTGTTCTATAATTAGATAAAAATCATATCAAGCGTGAGTAATCAGTCTTGGATTAATTGTAGTGAAAGTCTCTTTCAATAATGAAAATGATCCTTAATTTGGTATAAATTTCTCTCTAATTCAAAGGAAGTTCATTCTAATACTGTGTCAAGAAAAAACAATATAAATAAATTCAATTTTATAAGCTAGTTCAAGATATTAAAATTGTCCAAAATATAATCATATTAAGGGAATAATTAACTATTATGCAAAACTCTAAAAAAAATTCCTAATCATTGTGTATCATTTGTTTTTCATTATTAGTCATTTTTTTTGTTTTATCTTTTTTTCATATCTAGTATCTTCTGCTTATAGGGCTTGATTTTTGAGACAAGGATTTTCTGGAAGCCTCTCTATCTCTATGAGGTAGAGGTAAGGTCTGCACACATTTTACCCTCCCTAGACCACACTTGTGAGATTTCACTGGGTATGTTGTTATTGTATTGTGCATACAAGAAAATGAATCTTCTTAAAATAATTAAGGAGCCAAATCTAATATAAATTAAATCCTCTAGTTGAATGAAATTTCACATTTATTTTCTTTTTCTTTATATAGAATAAGACTTATTACATGATTTTTCAAGTTGATCAAAATTATCACTAATCAAGATTTGGTTGATATTCTTTTTGCTTGTGGTCTTTATCATGAGAGAGAAAAGGATACTTTATAGAATTTCAAATCATGCTTAAATAATTTTAGTTGAAGATAAGATATAACTAGATCATGGACATGCTCGAGGTTAGCATGATAATGTTTTTTTGTTTGCTAACTAAAGACCACGCATGACTCAAATGAAAAGTTAGGTTGACCATTACAATTAGTGATGAAGTCAAATTTATATAAAGGGATTCAAAGAAATAATAGAATGTCATAGTGTCACAATCCAAAATGGAATCATAAATAAAAGACATTACAAATTCAAAATCCAACAATAAAAGAAAAACTCAATAGATAAATAGAGAAAGAAGTAGTTACAATATAATCAAAAGCCCAAACCTGATATCAAAAGTATAAAGAACATCTATTATAACATTTAGTGGAGTACGTACAACACAATCTTCGAATAAATATAAAGACTACAAGACTAAAGATAAATTCCAATGGTAATCTGAAACCCTAAATCTCACATCGGATCTGGAGCAACCAATAGTAAGAGTAATCAACCGCCACGAGAGAATCCCTGACTGGAATCTGCATCCAAGTGGACACAGTAGTAGAGGTGAGCACAATAAACATGTATGCAGTAGGTTTAACCAATTGGGAATAAGAAATTAAATAAATTATAAAATAAACTACGAACGCTTCCACCTGCACACACAGGAAAATTAGTCTGCCATCGGTGCTGTCAATTTATGTAGAACGACGCGAGTAAAGTAAACACATAACCCCAGATAAAGCAAGTCAATCAATGTCAAGTAGTGCAACGAGATGGTACGTAATACAATGCAATGTGGAATTAAGATTGTCGCACGACCTGTCGTATACACCCCCGTCAAGCGAAGGCTCTAGAGACTAAGGGAACTCATAGGAACCTCACATGGCATATACCTCAATCACAATCTCAATATCTCATTCTTCTTGCCACCCAGCTCATGATCAAGAATTTTGAAAGTGTCTTATTTTGTTGTAAAAAGGTGGTTCCACAGTTCACAATTTCTTAATTATCATAATATGTAGTATATATGAGGATGTATGCCAATAAAACATAGAGAAACGGGCAACATTATCTAAATAAGTAATACAAGTGTTAAAGTTCTCAAACTCTCCAAATATATAATAAACACCCTTTGTTATTCACATTATAATACGAATCTCGTTGAAATACTTCATCACCTTTTAAAGTTGTCATTTCTCAAAAGTAAGCGATAATTCTCAATTGTAAGTCACAAGTATTCCCTTTCTCAACATGTCATAATCACAATATAATCAAGGATACTTCAACTTTATACCTTTAATTTAAGAATCACATGCCCACAAAATGATCGCATAGACAAATAAGGCCCTCACACAGGCAACATAATAGGAATTCTTAACACAGACTCATGATATGATCCCAAACCTCAGTCCCAAGAAGGATTAGTCAAATCTACCTCAATGTTGGAACTGCACTTGAACACTATTGTCAGACGAACCAACCTCAAAATTAACTTAGAATGACAACCCATTATCAAAAATAAAACATACACGTCATAAGGAGTCTATCTATATTGCAATAGTTAGGGATTAGGGGAAAAATCGTCCAAAATTAATTAATTTCAGAAAAGGTCAAATCTAGAAATTGAGTTAAAAATTAGGTTATATGAAAAATGAAACTCATGAGTGAAAAACACATATGGTGTTGAAAACGAGTTAGAAATCATTAAATTTCTCCAGTTAAAGTTCTATGAAAAAGACCCAAAACAAGTTAAAAACCAAAAAATTTAAGTTAAAAATCACCAAGTATTTGATGAAAATTAAAGGCTTTGGGTTAGAAGCACTTGCCTCAAAGATTTTCCTCGAAAATTCCCTAAAATAATTGCCTACCCAAGCTTTTGAAACTCAATGGCAAAATGGGTATTTTTCCCGTCTTAATTCTGTCCAGGCACGAATTTGCTCTATGTGATCGGGGGTCACTATTCTCCGCGATTGCGGAGTTCATTAGGCCTAACATATCGCGATTGTGGCCCCTATCTCCGCGATTGCGGAGCTATAGGAAAAATACTATCACGATTGAGGGACCCCCTTCCACAATCGCAAAGCACAAAAAAAGGGACACCTTCACAAATGGGGGAACCTCGTCCACGATCGCGAAGCACAAAAGAGAGGCACCACATATCAGGTTTTGGAAAGAATTCCAAATCTTCAATCGAACTCTCGGGATTCCTTTGAAACTTCATACACACAAACCATTTATGCTATCCCCATTAAAATTGATATTCTGGACTTAATGAAACCATCGAAAATGGAATTTGTGGTCTCCTTGACCCAAAAATTAAAAAATCACAATAAAACTAGTTTAGGACTCAAAAAGGGCAAAACACCCTTGGAACTCCTGAAAATTATAACGAAGGTGGTTCTACGTCTAAAATCACCCACTAAAACCAACAGAATCATAAGAAATTCAATTCGAGTCTCTAAACTCGAATTGTTGACCAAAGTCAAACTTAACTCATTTAAAACTCAACTTTCCAACATAGGATCAAAATTTCACAATACAACCCCGAATTCAAAAACGAAGGCACTGTAGACTAATTTTCACATTTTGAAGCTGATAAAACTTGCAAAATTTTATTTTGAAATCTGAAACTCTAAATGGTACAAAAACTCACTTTTGGAACAACTTTAGCCTTAAAACACAAAAACTCTAACCCCTTCTCATATTTCAACGAAATGCTACAATCAATCACATAAATGGTTCAAATAAGACTCGAGAATACTAATGGAGGGAAATAATGATAATTTTTGCTAAAATTTCTAAAAATGGCCATTAAGATCATTACATATACCTAGAATTAATGGTGGAGCTAGGATTGTCACTAAGGAGTTCAAAATTTGAAAAAATAGACACACGAACTAGTTGAAGGGGATTCAGATGGACCCCTATCAAAGGGGTAGCTTCGGTCCTACCTAGAACTTGAACTTATGAAGCAGATTCACAATCACGATTGCAAGTTTGTTATCCTATCTACAAAATTGATTTTGGTCAACTCTTAATTTTGAAATCACTGATCTTCACTTTTTTGTTATTTCAAATGCATCGAGTCTAGCAAGATTTGTGCTACCGATGATAGAGTTAGAATTTTTATTAAAAGGACTCAAAAATATGAATAGATAAACCACAAAGAAGTCGAAGATAATTTAATATCTATTATATATACATAAAAAAAAATTAATTATATATAAATAATATAATTTTCATCAAAGAAGATTCAGATGAGCCCCCTTAGATCTTACTAGCTCCATCTCTATATGTCACTCATACTCCTAAATTATAAAATATAAAATGAGTCTAAAGGAAGTCTCAAATAGGGAAAAAAGATTTAAAACTCAGAATGATCGAATGAGTTATTGGATCTTCTCCTATTTATGCAAAGGTTTGTTCTTGAATGGATATATAAATGTTCCTAAGTTGTCAAATAGTTGTGAAAATCTACTCTTAATTAATTTTTCAAGTAGCCTCTGTTTACAATAAATTTTAATATGATAAAAAATAAATTACAATCACAAATAAAATATAAAAAAATATAATTTTATAGATAAGCATGTGAGTACAGATCTATTACTTCCTTGATTCTTCTCTCATTAAATTTCTCCATGATTCGAGGATCGTTAGTGACGTATTTCTTGAACGTAGGATGATTTTGACCTCCTTAGCCATATTTTGATCTCTTTATGAATATCCCCAAATTTAGAGAATATTTGAGATTTTGTTTGATCTCAAGGATTTGGGGGATATTCGAGATTTTGATCTCTTTGCGAATATCCCATGAATTTCTGAGATATTTGAGATGTCTTTTCAAGGGAATATAATATTATTTATATAGACATGAATTAGGATTTAGGGTGGAGTAACCTTTAAGATACCCTGACTAAAATATGACTCATCTGTAAAATACCACAAATTTTGATGTCTCCAAATGCCCTCTGTTTCAAGGCTTGTCAGAGTGTAGACATGATGAAACTATAAGACATGGCTTGAAGTATTCATTTTTCCAACAGTGTTGGCTTCAGATTTGCGGATTTGATTTATGAGAGAAGAGATAAAGGGCAGATTTGGTGCCAGTTTATTTGCACCAAATTTTAAAGTGATAGAAAATAAATTGCAATCACAAATAAAATATGAAGAAACATAATTTTACTGATAAACAATGTGGGTACAAAACTGTTTATCCCTTGATTCTTCTCTCATAAGATTTCTCCATGATTCGAGGACCATTAGTGGTGTATTTCTCGAATTAGAATGATTTTGACCTCCTTGAGCCTTATTTTGATCTCTTTATGAATATTCCCAGATTTAGGAGATATTTGAGATGCCTCTTTAAGGGAATATAATACCCTTTATATAGGCACTAATTACAGGTTTAGGGTAGAGTAGCCTCCAAGAAACCCTAACTGAAATAAGATTAGCCTCCAAGAAACCCTGATTGAAATAGAACTAATTTTGTAGAGTCCTATAAAATTTCAATTTCTACAAATGCCCCTTGTGTCAAGGCTTGTCGGAGTGTAGACTTGATGAAACTCAAAGACATGGCTTGAAGTACTCATTTTTCCATCGTTGTTGACTTCATATTTGCAAATTTGATTTATGAGAGAAGAGATGAAGGGCAGATTTGGTCCCACTGGGCGTGCCAGTTTGTTTACAAATAAAATATGAAGAAATATAATTTTATTGATAAGCATGTGAGTACAAATCAAGAAAAGAAAATAGAGACAAACAACAATATTTGTATTTCAAGAATTTGTGTGAAGGTTACAATCTTTATAAAATCTAATAAAAAAGACGTAATCCTCTTATTCTTATCCTCACGATTGTCAACTCAAGAGCTTTACTTTGTTCTTGAATCGAAGAAATCCTTGTTGAAACTTCACTACGAATGCGGATCCAAGCTTTAATCACAATCGTAGAAATATGAGTACTTGCGGCTTACAACTTGGAGACAAAACTCTTTTGTATGCAGAAGACTTGCGGGTCACCACTGATGAGCAGAACTTTTCTATGTATTTTTCTTCTTCTTGTTCCTTTTGTTCCTTTTTTTTTTCTTTTGGTCTTATGAAGACCTCTTTATATAGTTGTAAGCTAGAGTTTGGGAGTATTTTGGTCTTTAATTAATTTTAGAAGACCTTGGGCTTGAAGAACATGAGTTGGGATTGTCTTGTCAACTTAATGGACCGAACCAAATATAATTTGTACTTTATTTAAGTCATATAATTTTAACTTAAATATTAATCCAACCTCATTAACCAATAATTTGACTTGGTCAATTGTAACACCCCACAACTCTATTCATATGACTCGAATTTTTCGTCGTAAGTATATAAGCTTGAACCTAGTGATGTCTTGCATGTACTTATATTTTAAGGCTCATTCCTATATGTGTGAAGAGTATTGGAAGTGTATTAGGTTCATAAGAGACCTCTAGTACTTAGACGAGTTCAAAACTTTCCTATAGATTGGGTTCTTGTGTTGGATTATGCAAGGGTCAACTTTAAACAATCATAACTCTTAATACATAAATAATTAGGTGTCCCATGACCTACCAAATGAAAGCTCTTTGAATTAGCTTTCCAACTCAACTGGTTTCACCTCGTTTGGAGTCAAAAGTTATGGTCATTGTACTGAGCACTGCTAGAGCGGAGTAATTTCACGAAACCACATACAGGTCATGGATTGAAGTACGATATGTAAAGTTAGGTTTCGTGAAAAAGCCTAGAAAATTAATTTTTTAGCCCAGACTTCACGAATCCATCTACAGGTCGTAAAGTCTTCTACGGGTCATGGATTGGTCTCGTGAAAAGTTCCAGTAGCTTCAAAATTTTGCCCAAAAGTTTACGAAAGTGTCCCACGAGTCATAGAAGTTTCCACGGGCTGTAAATGGGCCCGTGGATGACTTTTGACAACTTCTTCAATTTTGATTGATGCAGAATTACCCATGAACTAACATAGTCTCATCGAGTCCAATAAAAGTATAGGAACCAAATGCTTCTTTATAACATAAACATGACAAATGACCTTACACCAAAATTCACGTCTATATAAATAGTTATATTTTAATAGACCTATTTTTTCATGAAAAAAATGATAACATTTTAAGTAACACTCTTTCTTAAGAGAACAAAACTCTTTTGAACATATATATATTGTGTGTGTGTGTGATTTGGTGATATCATACTAGTCATATCATATCATATCATATACTAGTAAAGGAGAAATTCAATGACCACAATATCAAATATACTCCAAAAAAAAATTGTGGGTCTAATATCATACAAGAATGAGAATTCATATAAATTAGACACTAAGTCTAATTTTATCATTACTACAAGCAAACAACCCCCACATTTTAAATAATGATCTCAAAAATATTTTTCAAGTATTTGAATATTTTTTTTACATATTTATTTTTTCATGCTTTCAAATATATATTATCAAAAATACATATTGATAGCATAAAGTCTCTTTTGGAGATAACATTTTACAAAAGAATTGTAGTGCTTTGATTCTCTTTGATAATCTTTACAAAATGTCAAAGTTTAATTCATACAGACACCCATTGCAGGCAAAAAGTCATTAATTATATGTCACTAATATTTTTTTCTTTTCTATCACAATTAGACAGATCATTTAGTATTTAAAATACTAACACTAAAGATTGCATCATTGTACCACTTGTTTCCGGTTAACGATGAAGTTTTCATACTCTTCAAGTCGGAATATTCATTCAAACAGAGAGTTTAATAAATTGGTGAAGTTTTTAGATTCTTCAAACCAAATGAATAGTCTGATTTATTGGGTGAAAATTTTATATTCTTCAAATCAAAAGAGTAGAAAATCAAAAGATTTTAGTATCCAAAAAACAGGCACAATCAAGTTTCTCATAAAATAGAAAACTATACAAGCTTTAGTCTCCAAAACAAAGTTAGAAAATCACAAGGATATGATTTTCTTTTCAAGTAACTTTTCATCGTTATCAAGTTTGTTGGGATCTTCATAATTGACTCAATACTCAACTTTTCACAAACATCAAACAAATTTGACTTCTTAGAGAAAAAAAATGTAAGAACAGAAAGATTACTTCCATTAGATACATTTGCAGAAAAATGTATATAAATCGGTGAAATGTTGTAAAAGATTATGAATTTCTCAAACAAAAAATAAGTCAACACTAATGGACATTAACACATAAGATTATATCATAACTGTTGTGCATAATTTACTTACAAACTTATTATTTTTTGTTTTGTATTCTGTCTTCAAAAGAGCAGAGAACAGGTAATAACAATATATTAAATTCCTTAAACTTGTTGAATTTCTGAATTAGAAAATCACTTAGACCAAAAATTGTTTACAACAAAACTTTTGTAAAACAAAATTTTTGTACAACAAAACTTAGTGGAAGTAATAAACACAAAGTTTCTGGTAAGTTCTGAAAAAATTAAACTAGTAATGAACATAGAATATTTAAGAAAAATCAGAAACAACAATAAAAAAATATTTGAGTCCACAAAATTCACTGTGTCCTTAAAGAATTTAATTCCTCACTGTACTCAAGGTTGTGGATTATTTTCTCCCAGGATAAAACAAATATACTTATTAAAGAAGTAGCGGTACCTCTAACTTCAATAACTTCAGCGAACTAAGAAGATATCAACAAAATCACATAAAAACTTTATTTTTATTTGTAAGAAAATGTATACAGAAAAAGAAAATTATGACAAGTGTTACTTAAGATTGATATCGTTTGACTCTAGAAAAAGGAAACTATGACAAGTGAAAAGGAACATGGTGAATAGTTATTCATATTGATTGTTTTTACTACTAATTTCAAATATGATCGTCTTTTTATGACAATTGTTAAATTTGTGCACTTATACTTTATAATTGATAGCTAAGTGAGGGTGGAGCTACATACGCCCAACGAGTTCATTTGAACTCTCTTCGGCGAAAAATATACTATTTATACATACTTAAAATTATATTTTGTGTATATATAATAAATATTGAACACTGTTTGGTTCTTGTGTATTTACCTTTAATGTTTTGAATCCCTTAATAAAAATTTTGATTCAACACTTGTTAAGCTAAGCGAGCACCCACAACTTTAAATTCCTAGATCCGCCACTGCACAAAATTCATTGTGTGTCCTTAAGCAATTTAATCCCCTCACTGTACCCAAGGTTGTGATTATTTCCTCCCAGGATAAAACAAATATACCTGTTAAAGAAGTAGTGGTACCTCAAACTTCAATAATTTCATCAAACTCAAAAGACAAAACGAAATCACACAAAGACACTACTTTTATTTGTAAGAAAATTATATTTATGCAGAAGGAGAAAATTAAATACTCAAAAATAAGATATATAAAACCTCTCTATTTATCGCCAACAAAGAGTGCTTATTGCGTCTCATTGAAAAGATCACAACCATTAGGAAAAGACATAATATTTTAGAAAGATCACAACTCTTTAGACACAACTCTTCAGAAAAGTTATAACCCTTTAGAAAAGTCACAATTTTTTTAAAAGAATCACATCCCTTCCTAAAATTTACGACCCTTCATTTCTATTCACACCTTAAAATTAAAACCCATCAATTGCCACATAGCAGAAGAAAAATAAACTATAAAAATATTTTACACAACAATAGAAAATAAAATCTTAGTATGTGAAAATATCAACTAGGATTAATAAATACCTTATACATATATATAATGATAAAATAAAATGAATCCTAAGGGTATGGTACAAAAATAAATAATAATTATCCATCATCAGTAGCTTGTGTCCTGCATCAAAGCATTGCACATGGAAGCCCTTAAATTCTCAGCCTGCAAAAAAATTTCCTTTGTTTCAATCGTCTACACGAAACATGAGACTTTGTTTTATCAATAATTCCTTCATGTTTTTTCATGTTTGGGACCGCTCCACAAATTCATCATGTGTCTTGTTTTTCTCTACGTGGCACAATCTGAATTTTGATAGTTTAAAATATAAAAATATAAGCACACGAAGAAGTTAAATGAAGTTTAACATCTATTATATACACGTAAAAAAGATAATATTAGTTGAATATAAACAGTGTAATTATTCATCGATGGAAATTGAATGAACCTCTCAATCCTACCTAACTCCGCCCCTTAGCAGAATCGCAACAGATTCTCCCTTGATTCTTCTCTCCTAAGATTTCTTCGTGTTTCGAGGGTTGTTAGTGGCTTCTCCGTGATTCGAGCGTCGTTAATGGTGTATTTCTCGAATGTGGATGATTTTAACCTCCTTGATCCTTAGATTCCTTTTCAAGGGAATATAATATCTGAATTAGGGGTTTCAGGTAGAGTAGTCTGCAAGAAACCCTGAATGAAATAGGACTCGTCTCGTAGAGACCTACAAAATCTTGATATCGGATCCAATAATATACTTTCTTCCGTTTCAATTTATGAAAAACTTTTTAATTATTAAAAAATTATTTAACTAACTTTTAAGACTGAATTAAATTTCATCAACTTAATGTTAAAAAGTTATATGAAAATTATTTTAATACAATTAAAATATAATATATTCTTAAAATATTCATCAAAATTCATGAATTTCGAAAATTATAAAAGAAATGAAAGAGATAAAATATTGAATGATGAAGGGAGGCAAGACTTGGAGGAATGAGAGCCAAATGAAACAACATTACATTTGTGATTGGAAATTAAGTTTGGTTTTCAACTATTAGTTTTGATATTATTGGTTGAATAATATGCAATTAGAAATGACAGCAGATCTTGCATAATATAATTACTTAATTAGAAAAGCAAAACCTAAAATGAAATTAAGGGTGTGTTAGGTATTGGGAAAAATATTTTTTATCGTACATATTTGATTGGTCAAAAATTTTAAAAATATTTTTTATTTTTTAGAAAAAAAAGAGTAAATTTTACATGTGATTCAAATATATTATCTCTTCTTTACCCGTTCAATCGTTAACCCCCATCCTGTTTGATCTTTTTAGTGTATTGATAAATTATATATAAATATTATTAAAATAATAATTTTAAAAAGATATTTTCCATAAAAGGCAGAAGAATTTCTCTGATTTCTTGATGAGCCGCGTGTTCTTCTGCCATACATAAACACTCACTCAAATATAATAATATTAATATCACCTAGTGTTTGGATTCGATGCGTACGAAACTCAATAATTTTTGCTTAAATTTTATTTATATATAAAAAAATTATCAAATATATAAAATTTAATTACTAGTAGGCTCGTATAATTAGAAATAAGTTATCTTGAAATTATTATCTCAAAATTAGTTAATTATTTCAAGTTGTTAGCCTATCCTCAACATAAGTAAAAGTAACACTAAAATTCTGGGATGACTAACTAGAGCCATCAATATGGATTAGGCCCGTTGGAGCGATTGGGTAGGACCGAGCTAAGATTTTTGGAGCGCATGCATTGAAAAATGAGCTTTTTAGCCCAGTCCGAATAAATTTATTGATTTGTGGAGTTTTTGCAATATGGATTGGACCGACCCGTAGGCTAAATTAAAAATAAATTTAAAAAGTATTAAAAATAATAAGAGTTCAAATTCAAAGTTCATTTAAAAATTTTAAATATTAAAATTTAGATACAAATTATGTTTTTATAATATGTAATAGTAACACTAATACTATGTAATATTATCATGTTGCTATTTGTTTTAATATTTTTAAACCATAATTTTATTTAAAAATTTATAAGAAAATATATACTTATAAAAATGTGGGTTGACCTAGCAAGACCTGCAATCCACGTACTGATGGATTGAGCTAACTGTTTTCTGGCCTACAAATAAAATGGATCAACACGACTTGACCCGTCAAATTTCAAAGCCAATATGGACTAGCCCAGATGGGGTGGGTCAGCCCGTATTAACAGCTATATAACTAATCTCAGGATAAGTGAATCGTTGATTTTATTTTAATCAAACACAATATAAATTTATCCTAAAAATTAAAACTGAGATTCGTTATTTCTTTATCACTTTTACCAAATGAGCCATTAAGATCACTATCTCGCGATTCAAAAATACAAAAAGTTTAAATCCTTAATTCGTCTCCATTAAAAAAAAAACCCTACCACATTTAATTTTTTTTCTTCCCAATAGTCCTTTCCTTTTCTCCTATAAATATATCTTTCTGTATTGCAAAACGATCATCTGCCTAAGAAGCTTATAAGTTTCATTCTCCAAGTAAGTTGCTTTCTCTTTTTGCTTTACTTTTATTTTCCATGTAATTAATACTTCCTTCGGTCCATTTTATATGTCGACTTTATCATAAATAGATCATCCTTAATATATGTCATTTTACAAAATTAATGCGTAAACGACACTATTTTTTCTATTTTACCCTTGATAGTTAATAAACTTTGAAAAGATATATTTGACCAATTGAAAGACCTAAAAAAGCAATTAATGTATATTAAATAAAGGCAAAATAGTAAAGTCACTTTTTTTCTTAATGCAAGTGCAATCATAAAATATGACATATAAAAGAGACCAGAGAGAGTAGTATTTGTTGGTTTGGTAAGGACAATATTTATAATTTTTTCTTGTAGAGGCAATTGAATTAATGTCATTATATTAAAAGTCGTTAAAGTTTTTAACGATATTTATTTAGAGTATTGATTATAAGTATTCATATTATGTTATTGGCGCTAAATATAATATCGCAACATTTATATTATTGGAGCTAAATAATTACCGCAAAAATTGTTATTTATTGTAGTGTTATCATGTTATTTTCTTTCACCTTTTGCTGTCTTTTTTTGCGAAGCCATGCAAAATAGTATTACAATTTATTTTAAGCACCCAACTCATAATTGGCGAATTCGTATTTTTGGCCATTTGAATTTGTATTATTTATTATTAATATTTTTTTTAGGTTCTTAAGTAACACAGGAAAATTAAGTGTAAGCTCTACATTTCTTCTCAACTGAAGAAAAGTCATGACAAAATCTTCAAGTGTCCCACTACAAGCAAGCCAAGTAAGAAAGAATTCTTTGCAAAGAATTTTAAGTTATAAACACTAAGGGGTCGTTTGGTACAAAAATGAATAATATAAGGATTAATAACGCAGAGATTAGTAATGCAGGGATTAGTAATGCAGGGATTAATATTGCAGGGATTATTTTTTATCAACTGTTTGGTACATTGTTTTCTATCTAATCTTGTGCTTGGTTTAAAACTCTACAAAAAGTTTCTTTTCAATTATACCCTTGAATTATTATGAAATTTTCTATATATTTCATGTAATTAGATCAAAATTAAAAAAATGTGATTTTTAACTAGTTAGGAGAATAATAATTTTGTCATCATATTTGTTATTTTCTCACTTGAATTATTTGAGAATAAATAATTGCGATGTTAATAAATTCATCACTAATAAAACGTTAATTTTTAATTTAATAAAGATAGATATGTTAAAATTGAAAAGATGATAAATAATTATAAAATAAACAATCTATATCTAGACATAAAAATTTGAAAGTTGTAATTTTAATATAGTGTTTATATCCTACAAGGTAACTCAACTTTGAGAATATATCTAACATTATTGGACTTTGTTTTGTATCAATAAAATTACTCAACTAAATTAAGTATAAAAAATTAAATTGACATGACAAAATATTTTTTGTGTAAATATGAAACCACAAATAAATAAAATTTAAAAATTTGACATGGTAAATTTATTTATTTTTATACTATGAAAATATGAACCCGCAAATAAATAAATTTTATAAAATAATTTATTTAAATAAATTTACTAGTACAAAACTACAAATATAAAACATAAAATCAAGAAAATTAAAAAAAGTGTAAAAAAATTTGAGGGATATTTTTGTCTTTTATATATAATCCCATGGTATTAAATCCAAGGCATTAGTTAATACCATCATATGGGAGGTATTAGTTAATACCATGTATGTGGTATTAACTAATACATAGATTAGTTAATACATGAGTTCAATTTCTACCAAACATTGTATTAACTAATACATTCCCCTAATTCATGGATTATTTCCCCTAATTCGTCCTACTAAATGACTCCTAATAGTGTGTAAAATCATTTTATCTATTTTTAGATTTTGTTAACGTGTGTGATCATTTCATTTTTAAGCTAACTTGTCTCTGATATTCCAATTAATTATGAGCTATAACTCGTCTGATTTGTTTAAAATTTTAGGCAAGTGTACCATACACTACAACACAAGATGAATTTAGATTTTCTAAAATATAAGTGTCATCGATCACTAAAAGAAAAAGATGTATCAATTAGAAATTGACCCCTAGTGCTTACGATAAATAACTCAACAGTCAACATTCAATCAAGTGTACCATGTCTATTTATTGCATGGGTGCCAATAAATACTATTATATCAATTTTAAACACATTCTTTTTCTCTATTTGTGAATCTTTTTGAAGTATTTGATTATCAAAAAGAGTCTGATATAGTTTTATCTTTTTATGAATATCTTTAAAGCTTAAGACATTTTTTAAATGCATCTTCAAAGGAATATAATATCTTTTACATAGACGACATGAGTTAAAGTTTTGAATGAAACAGACCCAGAAATCCTAACTGGACTTGAACTTGTCTTCCAAAGGTCTACAAAATTTAGATTTCTACTACCAATTCTTGCTTTGCTACCCCTAAGTTTACTATTAGCTTCAAAAGTATGAGCCTTTTGGAAACTAAAAGAAGGTAAGAATATATAAACCCCACCTAACCCCTTTCCAAATTGAAAAGGGAAAATAGAGCATGTGTTCCATGATTGTGATGAGTAATCATACATAGTTTTACGTATAAAATTTTAATTCTGATTCCGCCATTACTAACTATCATCGTTCGATCTTTGACCAATTAAAAACACATGCAATACTTGAATTTTAAAATGCCAATGGGTCCCCATTGGTCGTTGTTTGGGTGCACAAGGCTCCTTTGGTCCTTCACCATCTCCCTCCTAAGTATAGGACAAGCATATTTTTTTGTGTCCAAATGCCATTTAAATTGGCCTGACCAAAAAACATAGAATCAGAAATTTCAGGAACATGCTCTTCAATTTTCTATTTTCTTCCTTATACACTCAATCATCACTATAACATAATTTTGGTTATGTTTATAGAAAGAGTTTGAATTTTATATATAAAAAATATTTACATAAGTACTAGATTATTTTTTATTGATGACAACATGATAAAAATAGTTATTGATATGTTATTATTGGTTAATCAAAAGGTGGAATATGCAACATTTATTCAATGGTGTCATTGTATTTTTGATACATAATATAAATTTATTAGTGAAAATCACTAGCATTTCAAAGGATACAAAATTCTAAACCAATGGAAAAGAATTTAATTTATATGCACTAATAATATGAAAAATATTTTACTCTATCATGTCATATAAAATTAAAATATAAAAAAGAAAAAAGTAAATGTACAAAGAATTTAATGGGATTAATAATATTCCATCATTTCAATTTTACTGTCTTAGTTTGGTCGATTAAATACTTATTTTTGAAAAAATAAAATTGAATCTGATGATTTTAAATTAAAGATAAATGTAATTTGCTAAAATGTCCTTTTATTCCTATGATCTTAAATAATCTATGTAAAATATTATAACTAGAAATTACCAAATATTTATAAATATTCATTTTGAAATAAGCTTTAAAAAAAAGAGTGGAGAAATAATTCAATGTATGTATACATAAATATTTTCTTTTTTCTTAGTATATTTGACTAGATATGTAATTTTTGAATGAAAAAGTATCGACGAGAGACAAGAGTGGCACCACCAAATGCTATATATTCTGCATTTTTCTGCTGAGATATATACAATGTACTCTGACACCACTTTTCTTTTTCCAGACCATAAACATGGAAGAATCACCTGATCCTCCATTTGTGGAGACATACAAAAATCTTTTTGATACGATACTCAATGAAAATCTTGATTCGAATAAACACCATGATCTCTTCTTGGTGGAAGAGTGTGAGTTGCCTTTGATTAATCTTCATCAGTTAAAATACGGAGACAAATTCGAGAGAGAAGAGTGCAAGAAGAAGATAGCCAAGGCATCGCGAGAATGGGGTTTTTTCCAAGTGGTGAATCACGGAGTTTCATCTGATATTTTGGAGAAAATGAGGATGGAGCAAGTCAAGCTTTTTAAAAAAACATTCAATGAGAAAATGAACATTGAAAAAAGTCTCAATTTCTCCCAAGGAAGTTATCGTTGGGGAACGCCAACAGCAACTTGCCTTCGACAGATTTCTTGGTCGGAAGCTTTTCATGTACCTCTCTCTGATGTTTCCTCTTCAAAGGGTGTCAACAGCCTCAGGTACATATTTTAGTTATGTCTTCATCGTTTTTTCATCTCTCTTTAGATAAAAGAAAAAAAGCAGAAGCGATTCAGTAAAATTTGTGATGTTAAACTAACTTATATTATAAACAAAACAATCTTAATTTTTTCTTTTATGTACTTTAGTGATGTGTGTGTGTTTCGTTATGATTGATACTATATCTTCGTCATTTAATCTCCTTTTTCTTCATCTCTTTCTAGAGAAGGAGAGAGAGCGTCTTAGTAAAATTTATGACTTTAAATTAAATTATTATATAATCAAGAGATTCTTAATTTTCTCATGTATGTGTTTTAGTGATGTGTGTGTTTCTTTTTATGATTGATATTATATCTTCGTCATTTATTCTCCCTTTTCTCCCTCTCTTTCTAGAGACGGAGAAAAAGCTTTTTCATAAAATTTATTGTTTTAAATTATATTATATTATAGTCAAGAGATTCTTAATTTTTTATTTTATGTACTTTACTGATGTTTGTGTGATCTCTTTATGATTGATATTATATCTCCATCACACGGTTTTCCTTTTCTTCATCTCTCTCTAGAAAAGGCGAAATGGTAGAGGCTTCTCAATAAATTTTGTGGATTTAAATTAAACATATTATAATCAAGAGATTTTTAAAATTATTTTATAAATATATTATAATAAAAATATTTGTAAAAACAAGTACCATATATTGATTGAATTGATATGAATATTGAATGCAAATAAACTTTTATTCCAACGAGGACAAGATTTTCCTTTTTTGATTTCTTTGGACCATGTGATGAGTGTGAGGGTTAGTTTATTTTCGCATTAAAATACAATGAAATATTGAATTGTTTTGAAGGGATAACTTTTTTTCACCTGTTGTCCGCGATATTCATATTGAAGTCTAATTAAATTTGAATTTACGTCGAAAAATTTCACACTGAGAATAAAAACACGCTCTAAGAAAGATGAATTTGTACCTGAAGGGACTCGAGCCTAAGATCTCTGTATGTTACACGTTTCCTTGAGTGCTGCCGACGGCTGGTCCTTATAAGACAGGAATCTATTGTCCCACTAAGTGGAAGTATATGATCAATTAAAAGACTTTTTGATAACATGATTTGATAATGATGGTTCACTTTTTTAGAGTTGTGGGGCTGTTTATTTGATGATCCAGTACTTTTTTGTAAGATAAGTGTCCCAAAAAGTGAAGTGTGTTTCAATTTATAGGTAAAAATGATGTTTGTTTCATGCATTTGGCAGTTTTTTTGAAGGAGATGTCTTAATCCTTATCTTCATGAGGTTGATAGGGCGTTGGTGGGATAAAGAATAATAATTGCAGAGCTATCTTTCGTTGAAAAATATTGCGTAACATGTGACCTTCAAAGATTACGATTTTCACATTTTAAGAAGACTCACCCTTAGATATCATTTGCGTGATCTGATAGTGTAATTTTTTTTTTTGGGGATGAATTCAGCTCTACCATGGAACAATTTGCAACAACACTATCTGAATTAGCCCAAGAATTAGCAAGATTATTAGCTGAGGAATTGGGAGATTATAATAAATCAAACTATTTCAAAGAAACATGTTTGGCAAGCACTTGTTACCTAAGAATGAATAGATATCCAACATGCCCTATTTCTCCACAACTCTTTGGATTAATGCCACACACTGATAGTGACTTCCTCACAATATTGCATCAAGATGAAATTGGAGGCTTGCAATTATTCAGAGATGGGAAATGGATCTCTGTTAAACCTAATCCTCAAGCACTTATCATCAATGTAGGAGATTTATTCCAGGTACTCTGACATCACGTCAACAGTCATTCTCTATAATAACGTTTTGTATAATAACTCATAACATATATATTCTTCATAACAATACTTTTCCGACGTTGTTATACAGAGTTTGATCGATTGTCCTAAAAAGAATAACATATTTTTATATTTAGAAATAATTTACCATTAAATTTTTCACTGTACTCTTAAATAAGATTATTTATAGCTACATAAATTTCAAAAATTGTTTTAGACTACTGATTTCAAAAGTTTTCTTTCTTTAATTTAATTTCCAATCAAATCATGTTGCATTAAGTAAAACAATGAAAATATTTGATTATTTCATTTTAAATGGAGAAGATTCAAGTTGTATTTGGTATGATAAAAGTCATTATCAATAAAATAATTTATTTTTTGAAAAAATATTTTCTTAATTTATTTTCTTGATGCAGGCATGGAGCAATGGTGTTTATAGAAGTGTTGAACACAGAGTTGTGACAAATAAATATAAAGAGAGATACTCAACTGCATTTTTCTTATGTCCCTCTTATGACACTGAAATATTTAGTTGTGTTGAACCTTGTATTTATAAAAAATTTACATTTAGAGAATTCAGACAACAAGTCCAAGAGGATGTCAAGAATTTTGGTTATAAAATAGGTCTTCCTAGGTTTCTTGTATCAAGCCACTAATAAACACATTTAATAAAAAAGAGCAGTACGAGAGATTTGATTTTGTAGTCCTTTATAAATTTATTTTTAGTTTTATATTTTTTTATGAGAGATTTTTATTTTTACACATAAAAGATATTAAAATGTCTTTTTTTTTTCGATGCAGTTTGTAAGTGATCATAACAGATATCATTTCCATTATGTCAGACTTTAATAAAAAAAGTTTAAAAAAAAAACTTCCCATATCTCACAATGTTAGTATGGATTAATACTTAATATGTAATCTTTTTCCCTATTGCATTTGAATTATTGGGAAAAAAAGTTATATTTGCAGTAAAGAACTAGTAAGTAGAGTTTAATTCGATTGCATCGATTTATTATTACTATGTATATAAAGAAGTGCGCGTTCAACTCGACTCAACTCGTTGCCAAGCCTAGATGGCTATTGTCACTACTTAGAAAACAAATGCCAAAAATGACCTTAAATCGAAGGTCGATAAAGTCCTCATCGTCAAAAAAATAAAGTCAATCTCAGAAGGTCGGTCTTTTAAAATACAATAACAAAATGCACTAATTCTTATTGTATTAGAAATAAATTATGCAATTAATGAGTATTTGGAGCTTGAAAAAGGATAAAATGAAAAAACATTATTAAATTTTGTCTTTATTTTGTTTTCTTAATATGGGTGATATAACCCAACAATTCTTTCATTTTGAAATAGAGGGAGCAATTTTTTACGAAAATCAATTAGTTTATACTATCAATACAATGGCAAGTGAAAGTGTTTTATGATTTAATAATATTTTCGGTTTTTTCAGGAAATATTGTTTAGATAATCTAAGGATGAATTGATCATTGAAGATTTTCAACAAGTTCTTCATTTTTCAAAAGTATTAACTTTGTAAGTAAATTGGGAATAAAATAGATTTTTAAAAAAATCATTCTATCTTGATTTCTCCAAAATAACAAGTAAAAATAAAAATTAAATTAAATTTTTTTGACATGGAATAATAAATGGAGGAAGCATATAAGTAAAAATATAAGCATATTCTTGGGATCCTCAACGAATTTATGAAAATTAATTGATGATCCAACACACACGACAAAACAATACTCCCTACATCCCATTTTAATTGAATTTGTGAGACAATACATACATATTAAGAAAATAATTCAAAGATAAAATTTAAATCATACTTTCCACTATTGCCCTTTGTGAAGTCATAAATATATAGTGTAATTTATCTCCTACAAAATATAAAACTTTAATAAATGAAAGGGCAAATATGGAAAAAAACCTCAAAAATTTTAAATCTTAAAAAAAGCCACAAATATTTAATTAATTTGAGACGGAGGAATTACAATACAATACAACATGTACTCTCTTAAAATCAAAATTATAATACTAATTCCCCTCATCTCATTAATTAATCCCATGGACTTAACCAACACTCCTCAGGCCTTTGTTTGTACCTCTCAACATCTTGACAATAATCATAAATCACTAAATTCCTTTGCACCCAAGCATAGTCCAATTTTTGGTCACTTGAAAGGTGCCAAGAATTGTATTGATCCCACCAATTCTCAGTAGTTGTAGAAACACAAGAAGGGAAAGGGTCTTCCCATTGACAACCATCCACATTGAAATCCATATATGTTGAAACAAATGGGGCATTTTTCCAGTCAGTTTTCTCTAAACCGCCCCGAGTAGCCCAATCATCCGCGTTCCATATGCTCGAAAATAAGTACATTGGCTTCTCGTTTGGGAAGAAATTGTTCGTGTAATTCGCGTTTTTGTATACTCTTATCGGAACCTTATCCACAAAAAAACTGCACATAAAAGTTATGTTAGTTCCTCTAGTGTTTGTGTGGCGTTGATTTGAAACAGAATTTAAGAAAGTAAATAGGACTCAGTTGAAAGTTGAGAGTTTGACTAATTTTAAAGATAAAATTTCTGCCAAGTGCACACCAATTTCTAAGAAGGTAGTAGGTGTAATCAATAGTAATCTTTATTCATTTGACATCAGATTTATAAGGTTAAATTTTATTTTTTAATGTATAAATATTATTTCCTTCGTTCATCTTTACTTATCTATGTTTAACTCGATACATCTCTTAAAAGAAGTAATAAACAAAGTGATAATTTTACTATGTCACCATTAATTATTAATCTCTCCGTTTTTAAAAAAAAGACCTAGTTTGACTTGACATGAAATTTAAGAAAATAAAATAGACTTTTTGGTTTTGTGATTATAAATTAAAGTTATGTCACATGCACAAAAATGTTCTTTAATCTTATATTCTTAAACATGTCACGTGGAAAGTTAAAATTAAAATATTACAAAAAAGAAAAGAAAAAAGGTCATTATTTTTTAAATAGACAAATAGAAAGTAGATCTTTTTTTTTTAAACGGAAGGAGTATTATAAGTTCTCTCACTCATGAAAGCTGAATCATAAAAGCAAATTTGATATAAAACATAAATTACCTCTTAAATATTCAAACTTAACAAGTAAAAGTAGACGTCTACTTTTAGTTTCAATACAATGAAAAAGTGAAAAACGACTAAAAAGAGTAGAGGTTGAGTCATTTTGATTCGTTTCGTGTATTTATTCTTAATACTTTAAATTATCTCTATGAAAATACTGACTCTGTTACTTATCTGAGTAATTTAAATTAGAGACTTACACAATTTGGTGAGAGTTCCAAAGAATGGAATATGTATGGAAGTCTTCAGTTGGGTCAAACCATAGAATATGCCTCATCTCACGCCCACCAGTGCCATTTTTATACACATTTGTCTGAATAAGATAGGGTTGCCCTGTCCTGTTTCCCAAAAATTCAAAGTCTAGCTCATCTCTAGTTGGCCCTGCCCCATTTTCGGTGCACATCTGTCAGATTCAAGATTTAAATTTTATGAAATTCAACAGATAAAAATTTATACTAAATATAGTTTTGTTATGAATTTAATTTATATATACTGATAGCATACACAGGTAATTCATATAAAATGAGATGTATTTTAATTTATTTTGGTGAAGAGTTTATATTTTGTGCTTTAGTTACACTATCAGGTTAAGTTGATCAACCATCGAGTCATATTTACGCTACACATAGGTCCAACAAAGCTTACATTGTAAATAACTCTAAATTATTTACTTCTTTAAAGTTTTGATCAATATGTAGTATATATTCGAATGGATAACTAGTATGTTTACACTTGTTATAAATTGAATATATATCGACAATGACTACAAATTGTTAAAAGTAGATCCTTTGTTATAATCATGCTAGTTTTTAAGTCATGCATTGTTAGAGTTGACATTATTTTTCAGAAATTAGGATACGAGATTACAAGATAGAGAATCAAAACTCATCAACAGGATGAAAATTTAGATAGCCAATAAACTGAGCTACTAAAATTTTCCGAGCTGACATTACTTTATTCATGCATAAAACTTCAAAATTATGCAACTTACATAATAAGCTGTAACAACACCAGCAGAGTCACCTCCCACCAATTTCAATTTCATGCTAAACCAACCAAATCTATATCTTTGTCTGGTCATAAATCCACAGCCTATAAGAATGGGAAATACATCAAAATAAATGAAAAAAAAATTTATAGAAAAATAACAAGCACTAAATTCTCTAGTGTTAGTTAATTCTAATTTCTGAGTACAGTCAGATCTCTCTACAACATTCAAAATTTAATCGCAACCAATAATCATGTTATATTATACTATATAGTATTATTTGTTTCTTGTAACGACATTTTGCTATTGTAGTCAAAAGATATTCAGACAAATAATGTATATCGTTATAGAGAGATTTGATTGTACCTGCATTGTTATCTAATGAGAGATACCAGATCTGTCCATCTTGAGAAGTCTTGAAGTGAGATTCAGGACAATCACTTTTACTAAATTTGTCATCAAATGAACCTTTAATTTCAGAGCAAAGCATAGCAATTATAGCTCCAATTAAGAGAAAATTAGCCATTGAATAATTAAGCCTTTCTTGAATGAAATTAATTCCTCTTGGAAGAGTAATTAGAACTGAGGCTTCTTGGCTAATTAATGGTCCTTTTCACTCAGATTAAGGGAAGAAGTGGAAAGAAAATTAATAATAACAATATATCATGTTTGCTTAACATCTTTAATGAGCCAAAGGTTTTTTTTTGTGTACCTCCACTATTATTTTATTTGGGTTGTAGTTATTGTTCTGTTATTATATATTTATTATTTCGTTAATTTATTTGAAAGTTGTTATGGAGTGGAATTTTTGTATATATTCATTCAAAAATATCTTAATTATACTTCATAACTATAGTTTGGGTAATCATATTTTGAAACTATAACTATAGCAGCGTTTGTATGATTCGCGCAACATTTGAATACGTTTGTATAATTTTCTATGCAATTCGCAGTTTTTGTATAGTGTTTATGGATTTCACTGTACAATTCATGCACAACGTTTGTATAATTCGGTATACAATTCACAATGTTTATATATTTCGCTATACAATGTGATTCGCGCGCAACTTTTGTATGATCGCTCACAACGTTTGTATAAACCACGCGGATTATACAAAACTCAAACTGTAATTACAGCTAGATGTTTGTCGCGAGCTGTAATTAATTCAAACTTTAGCTATGTTAGTTAATTAACTAATATATGTTTACTTATCCGCATAATTTTTTTCATTTAAAATATCCATATAGTTAAAATGCTAAAGTAAATTTTACTCTAAAGTTCTAAAGTGATTTGATGTATTTTCTCACTTGTAAATTAAAGAGTTAGGAGGATTGATCATATATATATATATGTTTGAGAGAGAGAGAGATTTTTTATCTTTTAACTCAACAACCATGGTCCATTATCTAGTGCATAAGGTTTAGATCTAATATACTATATATGTACACTTCCTTCGTTTCAATTGATATGACATTATTTGATTTGACATAAAATTTAAGAAAAGAGTAATTAAAATTTGTGATTTAGGTCATCGATGTTTTTTATAAAATATCTCATTTAGTATTTAAAAAAAAGATTTTTTAAAAAAAATTAAGTTGAATTTAATTAATTATATATTAAAAAAAGTGACATTACTTTCAACATAAATTGAGACAAGGAAGTACTCTCTTCATTTCAATTTGTTTGTGTACCTTTTACTTAACACGGAATTTAAGTAAATAAAGAAATTTTTTTTTAACCTTATAGTCTTAAATTAAATATATGTAAACACGTCAGATGATAAGTTAGAATCAAAGAGTTATTCAAAACAGAAAAAGACATTATTTTTTTAAATAAACTAAAAAGAAAAGTAACACAAACTAAAATGAAAAAAATATTAGTAAAACATTTTATCGTTTCTATATATATATAATATATATATATAATTTTTATTTTTAAAAAAAAAAGGACAAGTCGATGAGAATTGCAAGAAAGTCAGCTCTAAGATGCTTTCTTTTAAATGAACATGACTCCATTTGATTAGTGTTAAGTTTATAATAATAGAAACTTTATCAATTTGACAACTGGATTTTGCTAAGGTCATTAATTACTCTTTAAATCTTGGAGATTAATTAATTACTCCTTCCGTCCTATTTTAGATGGGTATTTTGCTTAAAATATTTGTCTTATATAATTTGATCACTTATTAAATCAGGATAGAATTAATTAATTTTTTTTATTTTATCCCCATAATTAATATGGTCTTTAAAAATTTAAATAAATTTTGAAGATTCAAAATTGTTTTTACAACAGGCTAATTAATATGAATAATGGGCAAAATAATAAGGTTGATCAATCTATTAATATTTTTTTAATCAACGTATAAAATAGAAAATGTCCATCTAAAATGAGATATAGGAAGTAGTTTCTTAACTTTTATTTTACAGTTAAAAAGAATTAAGGGCACGTTTGTTTGGGGAACAAGTTATCGATATTGTATTTTTTGGATAACAAATATAAATATTAGCATCAACTATCTTGAGATCTCGAGATTGTTATTCCACTTTCAATGTTGAATAACAATAATTCCTCCGTCCCATTAGTTGCTTCAAAATAATTTTCAATTTAGATAATTAAGAGAATTAATTATATTTTTTCAACTTTACCCCTAACATTAATTTCACCATAGATTTTCAAAATTTTTAAGTCAAATTTGTTTGTATTGCATTTTTTCTAGTTGTATCCTTGATGCTTTCTAGATACAATCAGGTAAAAGCTAGAGTAGGAACATATTCTTCAAGTTGGAATAACTTGACGACTTAAAAACATAAACCTTGGGAGGTTTGTGTCGAAGTTTAAGAATTAGAGTTAATTTCTAAAATTGTAAGAGTTGTAATCTGAATTCATAACATGAAGTTGAGTTCAACAGTTAAGGATATACTTTGATTCGTAGGAATAAAAATTTAATTGCTAAGGTTACAGAGTTTGTTATCTTAAACTATTGAGGTCCAGAGTTTAGTGAAGTTGAAGTTAATTCCTATCGAGGTGTAGGTTGTGGTTTTTCACTCTTTATGAGATTTTTCATGATATAAGGATCAACAGATAGAATAATTTGTTCCTTAGGCAAATTAGGGAGTCAGTATATTAACACCAATAATTTGATTTGATCAACATATTATGAATTTAAAATTTAATCTAAATTAGATATGAATTTATCAATAAAACTTTACCGTCTCTACCAACAAATTCTAAAATATTATATCAACTATAGGTGAATAATATTTACATAAAGAATGAAGATTGGTGGCAGTATAAAACCAAGTTAAGACACATGCTGGTATTGGAAGAAAATCTGTAGCATTAAAGAAAAGTTCAAAGCAGGAGTGGTAGAGAAAATGGTTGATTGAAGACAAATGGTATGTGCTCAATATGAAGTGGATACAAATGGAGATGTGAAACTGAATGGTAAAAGTAAACTCAAAAGAAGATAACTAGGTAGATACATAGATAAATAATTATAGTCTCAAAACATAATTCAAATAACAAAATTTGATGTCATGAGTTTTAAAGAGCATTCATTACAACACTAAATTTAATAGGTACATAAAAGTCTTTGACAAATAAATAAAGACTACGAAACTAAGGATAGCATTCGATGGAAACTCGAAGCCCTGAATCTCATCACTGGATCTGAGAAGTGCCAACTACACGATCAGTCGACCACCTCAAGAGAAATTTCTGACTAAAATCTTCTGAGGGAAAAAATAGGGGTGAGCACAAATAATATGTACCCAGTAGGTTTGAATGACTAGGTATTAGGAATTAAACAAACCATGTAATAAACTAGAGACGCTTCCACTTGCATACAGGAAAACTTAATTTGATATCGGTGCCGCCAATTTATATAAAATGGCACGAATAAAAGTAAATACAAAGTTCAATGTAGTGAATAAGGCAATATCAAGCAGTATAGTAGGTACAATAAATGCAATGCATGATTGATGCCGATGAAATTAAGAATGTCACACACCCTCTGACATACAACCCCGTCGAGCAACAACTCCATAGACTAAGGGGACCGGGGATCTCGCAGACCATATACCTCACACACAATCCCAATATCCATTCACCTTGTCATCCGTACGTGGTCAGAAATTTTTAAAAGTGTCATATTTTCTTTCAAAAAGGCGTTTCATCACAACAAGTTTCCACGATACAAAAGCATGAGAATAAGTATGTTACACTCCGGAAGGATACCCTTAGCATGGTTGGCACTCAAAAATCATTGATGGTCCCCAAGTGAACCACTTGGCGTGATCAAACATTCATTTATTTGTTCATATCAGCAAAAGACTTAAAATAAAGAGACAATATGATGGGCAAATTCAATCATCAATCTGACTCAATGTATATAGGTCATGGGCGAACAATCAAACTCCAAATTTATGACATAAGAATAGTTTTAAAGAAAATTAATCAGGAGATAAAGATTTCAGCATCAACTCATCACTGTATAGTCTATGAAGTCTCTATCACTACTATGCAGATGGTGCCAATGACAAATTCATGGCTACCTCAAATCAATATAAAAATACTAAACTCAAAAGTAAGAAAGTCATAAATGGTATCCTCTGAATGTAGGGGAGGACTCACCAATAAGCTGATAAAAGATAAGATCCTCAATAAAATGTTTGTTGATGATCTCTAACACGTGTCTCTGCATCATGAAAAGATGCAGGCCCAAAATGAACGTCAGTACGTGGAATGTGCGAGTATATAAAATAGTTGGAAAGGAAAGAACAGAATCAAGGATATTCAACTCAAGGGGCTCAACTCAAAAATTAGCTCAACTTAACTCAAGAGACTCATTCAACAAGATAAAAGAACTCAATCAGAATGTCATAAGTCTAAAGTAAAAATATAATTTAGACAAAGACCAATCGTATACAAATTCAATCCAAACAAAGTACTATCAAGACCTATTTGGGAGTTTCTCTTATTTGACAACAATCACTTATGAGTCAGTCATCATACAACAAGTTGACTTCGTTCTCACGTCCATCCAATACTTTGCCAGAATAAAGAACGGATCAACCAATCATGAATTCAAATAATCAACCAAGTCCCCTATTTTTCAAGGGACCTATCAAATAGGAAATGGGTGATTTAATGGTTCAATCCTCTCCTATATTTGGTGATGTAGTTATTGAGTTCGAGTTGGACTTACTCTTACCCAATTTTGTGCTCGATACTCCTCCCAAGACTCAATGCTCATAAAATAATCAATTCCAATTAAGAAATCTCTTATGGACTCTTTCAACTCATCTGTTCTATCACAAACATGATTTTTGGCCTATCAACCATCCAATCAATTCCCAATCACATCGTTCAAGAGAGGTTAGGCAATCATTTAAGAGGACTATCAATTCAGACCAATCATTTGAGTTCAATTTATAGAGATTCATAGAACCATCTAGTTCAATCAACACTATCATCATACTCACATCATAATTACAATCAACATTCATCATGTCAAGACTCTAGAATCTAGATCATCCCCTAGGTTCATTCATGCAAATTTTAATCAAATAGTATCTAGATTTTATACTTAAAATAGTATTTCAAATAATTTGTTCAAGAAACAAGTTCATGGAAATCATCAATTATACAGTATAAGTAAAATAGGTTAAGCATTATAGAAGTTTTCAAAAATAACACAATCATGGGGACATCAATTCCATCAAAATTTATCATATCACAATCATGGGGTACATGAAAAAACAATCTCATATTTTAAGTTAGCCTTACATACCTAAAAAGTTGATATTACGATAAAAATTGAAGAACACTAGCTTTCTTACAGAAAATCTTTGATATTGAAACCTTGATGCTTGTTGTTGAGAAAAGAAATTCTCTTATGTAGTTCTTTTAGAGTGGAAGAACTTGAAAAATATTGATTGAAGAGCTTCTCTTTTATTCCTCAATTCTTGATTCAAAATCTATAGAATTCTTGATGAAGAATCATAATTCTTGAAGAAGAAGAATTAAGAAATCCTTCTTGAAATTCTTGAATTCATTTTCTTGAAACCCTAGATTATGATTTAAGATTTCTCTTAGAGATTCATGAATAGATGAAGAAATTTGGCTTGAGAATCTTGAAATTTATGAAGAATAACTTACCTTGATGACAAATCTTGAAAGATAACCCTAACTTGATGAGTTTTTTGATGATTCTTAAGCGTTCAAGTTTAGGAGTGAATGAGAGGGTTTTACTTATGAAAAACTGATGTTCTAAGAATTTTAAGACAATAAAATAACCCCCCAAAGGTTATAGGACAAAAGTGTCCTAAAAAAGTAATAAAGAGACGTTATTTAACTTAGGACGAAGAGTCCACATCCATTCCGCATCACGAAACTATTGCAGACTTCAGACAACTTTGCACATCTTCAGTAAAATTGTCATAACGTTTTACTCTAAACTCATATTGACGCAATATTTGTGACATTGGAAAGAAGACTCCAAGTCATTTAATTTGATAGGCTATGATCCACTTAACTCATAATATTCTAGGATATATAGTCATTTGAAGTTGACCCTTTTACCAATTCATACAAAAACTTAGTCGATAGAAATTCTTTGGACTTGACTTGATATAAAATATCCCTTATGACTCTAAACGACATTAATATGCTTTAAATGCTTAGGAATTGATCCTAACATGTATATACAATTTAATAGTTATTGGTCCACCTAACTTTTATAAAATCATACATCTAAACTCAATCAGTAATGAAGTTTTTAAATGAACTTTGCACTAGAGGGTTCTTATGACCTTAACTCATCTCCAAATCTATTACCACACTAAGAAATTGACTTAAACACCTATGCTCAATTAAGAATCATTGATTACAATCTTATAGCATATGAAGGATGACTCGATCTTAGCTTGGAAAAATTAGAATGTTTCAATACAAGCAAAATCTATAAATAGTTAGAAGCTCAGATATAAAAATAGGTGATAAAGTCTTTATAGCTCAATCATAAAGAATGGTTCCTCTTTTAATTCTCAAAAAGATGACACAAGTCATGATTCAACTTAAAAGCTCATTTCTCAATATAAGACATGCCAAGACATAATCTTTTTATAACCCATCACAGTTCTCAATTTATTTCACGAGTGTCTCAATAGTATTAATTATGAAGAGGTCACAACCACAAGTATAGATCAAATTCACGAATAAGTATGCTAACAAGTATAACTACTTCACGGATATCACAATATTACACCCAACCAACATGGCACGATCCCATCTTATAGTCTAATACATTTGAATACCCAATTGTCCAACCCTAATCTCAAGAAAGAATTAGCCAAATCTACCTGGCCGAACCGCACAAGAACACTTCAATCGAATGAGTGAATCATGAAATCAATTCCCAAAATGGTAATCCACTATCATAAATATAATATACACATCATAAGGAATCTATCCATACCCATATCGCAATAACTAGGAACCAGGGGAAAATTGTCCAAAAATTGAGTTTAAAACTAGGTTCTACTAGTTATTAGGGACTCATACTTGAAAAAATCCTAAAAATCATGTTAAAAATAAGTCTAAATCATCAATGCTCCAAATTTGAAAATGGTGAAAACAGATTTTTTTTCGGGTACCAGTCCCAAAAATCAATCCCATGTGTCGCAAAAGCAACACACGAACAAAGGGAGAGGGGGTTCTACTTCAGCGAAACCTGGTTCGCCTAAGTGAACCCTGCACAAAAAGGGGTGATTACTTTAGCGAAACCTAATTTGCTTAAGCAGTACTGATCCGCTTAAGTGGGACCTGCAAGGATCAGATATCAGTTTTTTTGAAAAATTTGCAAAGTTCTCGATCAGACCTTCAGGATTCGTTTGGAATTCTATTCACACAATTCATAAATGTTATCCTATTAAATTCGATGTTCCCGACTCAATAGAATCATCGAAAATCTAATTTGAGGTCTCCTTGACCTAGAACCCAATAAGCGCAATTAAACTAGTCAAAAATTCAAGAAGACCAAAATGTCCTCGGGACTTTCGAAAAATATGATGATGCCTCTCATAGGTCTAAAATCACCTCCTAATCCAACACAATCATCAGAAATCCAAACTCTAAATATTGACCAAAGTCAAACTTAACACATTTAAAAATCAAAATTTTCAACTTCGGACGTCAAATCACAAAACAACCTTAAATCTAAAAATGAAGATGTTTTCAGACTAATTTCAACATTTTAAAACTGATGGAATCATCAGAATTTTATTCCGAGATTGAAAACTGCAAATGATACCAAAATTCACTTTTAACCAACTTAAGCCTTTAAAACTTAGAAACTCACATACTTCTCAACTTTTTGACTAGTTTTTTCAAAATCAACAGCGTAAACTGATGAAATAACACTCGAATAAATTAATGGGAGAAATAAAATGATAATTTCTTAAGAAATTCTAAAAATGATTGTTAAGGTCATTATACTACAATAATAATATATAAAAAATTGCCCTCATATTTTAAAGTGTATTAAGTGCTTGCATTAAAATGATCCAATCCATACAAATTAGAGAGAAAGTGACGAATTTTTAAAGATATAGAAAACAATTCTAGTGCTTAATTTTAGGAGGAGATTTTTTTTTAACAAATGGGTAATTAGTGCTTAATTTTAGAAACAGAAATGAGTACTGCTAAAAAAGTCAAAACAATACAATAGAAAATTTATGGAGAGGAATATTTCTAAAACATTAGTTTTGTATTTAAATGTTGTTTGTAAAGTTTACCTCCCAAGTCCCAACCTCTCTTTTTTAGTGGTTGGCCACATCTCTATTTCTCACATTCTTTCTCTTTTCCTTTTCTTTTATCTCTATCTCCCTCCTTTGAATATCTATACAAACCTATCCATTCAACATAGAAAAGAAGAAGAAAATAGGACCATTTTATTTGTTTTTCAACTTTCACATTTTGTTTATTTATTTTTTATGTATCAACTAGCTTGATTTTACCTTGTAATTGGTTTTTTTTTTATTTTATGAATGCTTCATTCACATTATATATTAAAATTATTTGGAAGAAGATTATGGAAAATGCAAGACCAAGGGAGGGAGAATTAGCTTTCTTTTATCCTTTCACATCTTTGTGTATGATATCATCGTCGCTCTAATAAGGTACTATATATATTGTTATTTCAGAGACAGATTCAGAATTTAACTTTTAAAAATTTTACATTTACGTTTATGGTTTAGAAAAAAACATTATGTGGTTCTATTGAATACATTATTTAAACTATACATCTTAATATGAGCAAATTAGTTTGTTTTTTAATAATATGTTCTATGTGTTTGGCTCTTTGTTTAGGCTAGGGAATGATTTATTGACATTTTGTGGTGCTTACCTATTTATTTATGGCCACAGGCTTTTGATTTGGTGTTTTATAGTTTCTTCCATGGGAAACAAGATGAAGGGGATATTCAAGGGATTCAAGTATATATTTAATAATTTTGGTAATGCCTAAGTTTCCATATTTTGATATTTATGTTTTTGAGGTTTACGTTGTTTGGACACTTCAAAATATTATCAGATACAAATTGAATCATTTAAATGTACACTATTTCCAAATAATTCGATAATATTTTTGAAAAATCTAAAAAAAGGTCGATGATGAAAATTGATTTGTGATTAAACAGCGGTGAAGGAGAGGGAGTTGGAGATTGGATGTCCAACTGATGTTAAACATGTGGCACATATTGGTTGGGATGGCCCATCTGGCAATGCACCAAGTTGGGTATGTTTTTATTTTCTCATCATTTTAATTTGGTCCACAAATATGCATCATGTTGTACTAAACTTTTGTCAAGTGCCCATGTTGGTGGAGGAAACAAATTATTAATCTTTTATATAGTTTTTATATCATGAATTAATTTTTGAAATTAAGTTGAGTTTATGTGGATTTACTTAATATGTCAGTAGAGACAGACTCGTCGTAGTTTATGATTTATTCAATGTTAAACTTATTTTGTCAATGCTTTAGATGACACTATCATTGGACGCATATATAGTTATGAGAGGAGCTAGAATTCTACTTACGAGTTTGACAGAACTTGATTGTTTTTATCAAAGCTCTGCATAATTATACTTATGCTAAAAAATCTACTTAAAATATATAATAACTTTATTCAGAACTCAATAAACTATATTTTTAGGATTGCAAAACTTATATACATAAAATTTTAGATCTGCCTATGCTCTTTGAAGGCGGGGGGTGAATTTATAGCCTTATTTCTAAAATTGATTTAATATACTTGGTTGAACGTTGAGTTATTTATCAAGAGGATAATGAATCAATTCCCACTTAAATTTATTTTCTCATTTTTATTAGTGGTGCACTCATATTATTGAAATTCTAAATCCGTCTCTGAAATATTAAGTGTGAAATATTTTTTTCCTCTTAAATCAGACCTCCAGAACTAACTTTTACGGTTAAGCTAGCCTAACGTTCATATTCTTAACAAGGTTTTCTCATGCCTAACAATTTGTTGCTTGGCTGTGCAATTTAGATGAATCAATTCAAGAAAGGACCTGACTTTGCAGCAGCTTCTATTGGTAATTCTGGTTCTTCCTTATCTCCATGGACTTCTCAAGGTAATCATTGCTTTTAACACAACAATTATTGATCAAAATGTGCCTTAAAGTATAAATTAAGGCAAAATTAAAGAATATTTGATATGTTGGCTTCAATCACATGTGTAGTTTCCTAATCAGACAATGGCAACTAGGGTTTCCTCACTGGTCTAGATGTTGATTGAAAACTAATAAGCTTGTCCTATTTTATGTTTGTATTATTGTTAGGAGCATTATATAATTCCATCACTGACACATTTTTCTTTTTAGTCAGTTCAAAAAAAATGTTACTTTTTATATTTAGTAACAAGTTTTAACTTTAAAATAGATCTAGTTACCTTTATTGGGATGATCTAAAGTCATATAAATCATCTTAAATTCGTGTTCAGTCAAACATCATCATATAAATTGAGACAGAATGAATATATATTTTATTCGAAAGGAAAGGGAATTGTTTTTTTAAAGTTTTCATTGCTCTAAGATACTTTGCCTCAAGATAGGGAAAGATTTTGGCTCATCCTTCACGAGATGTCTAAATAGGCCCTACAAAGGGACAATTTTTATAGTCTATTTGTCTAAAAACAAATTATTAGTTGTTAGACTATATATATATATTGGCTTGTAACTATGGTGTCCTCTAGTATAATAATTATTTTATTAGGTACTTGTACGAGTAATTCTTTCTATCAAACTTAAGACAGATAAAAAGAATTGTCTGATTTTATTAACATTTGATGTACTTATAATTAACATCTTTTTAAATATTTTATGAGAATTGTTAATCATACCTTAACATGAATCATCTATATATGTCAAGATCAATACAATTAACCAATAAATATGAACTTTTATCTTGATTAAGTTTTTGTGATTAATTCACTTTGAAGTCAAGTTAATTAACTTATATACACTTTCACTAAATTTTAACATGTTGTATTATGTTACTTGTCTTATTTCTTAGGAATTGGAGAGTCAAATGGAGGGCAATCAACATCTGAGATTAACAAGGACAGTCCAACTAATAAGAAGCAAAGGAGGAGGAAGTCTAAGGCGAATTCCTCACCAAAATCTAGTTCATCATCAAGAGCCGCGAAATCCAAGGCTAAATATGTAGAAGGGCAATCCAAACAAGCAAATATAGAAGTGGCTTAGGGTTGGAACCCAAAAAAAAGTGAATCTTGATTCATCCTTTCGAAGTTTTTTGAAAATTCTCATGATATTCAAACTTCGAAAAGGCAAAGAAGAAAATGGAAAGGAGGGAATATTATTAGAAAATCGCATTAATCATTGCAGAAGGAATACATTGTAAATTTGAGTGAGAAATATAGAAGAAAAATGGCTAGAGATGTAAAAATGGAGAAACATGCTTTTGGGAAAATTTCAATTCATTTCTTCTTTATGTTAAATTTCATTTCTTCTTTATATTAAATTTTATACATCTTCAAAAGTTGAACTAGAGTTTTGAAATTACACCCTAAAAGGCATTAGTTTTATAAATGAGATTTTAAAATGTGGATAAATTATGTGAAGGGCTGGGATGGATTAGCCGGCAAAAATATATGTATCTAAGTGAATCCTGACATAAAATTATTAAGGAAAAATTATGTGAAATGACAAATATTTATTTTACATATGGATACATTAAATATACATATGACCATTTTATTTTAGAGAAAAAATAAAAATTTGTTTCATATACAAATATCCTTAATTATGAACTATTTTTTATATAAATGAAAATTCAGCTATATTTGATTCAAATATAACTATCTTATTGTATATTTTTGAAATTTATCTAACTTAAACTCATAAAGGAAACATATCTGCAATGTAAAAACGTATCACATAATCAAACTAATATATTTGCATAAACTACTTATATTTTTTGGAAGGGAAAAAAGGGTCAAATATATCATCGAACTTTGAGAAAAGACTCATTTATGTCATCCGTTAAAAGTTTGGCTCATTTATGCCATTACCGTTTGAGAAAAGGTTCATCTATGCCATTATTTTTTAACTCCG
>JBCEWC010000460.1:0-56699 GCA_038996855.1 Solanum aculeatissimum | reverse complement strand
CCTCCTCTCAAACCCCAACAACCCCACTAGTAGTTTATTGATAACCAAAAATTAATTATTGAGTTATACAAATAACATAAAAAATAATTTTATGTGAATTCAAAATTTATCAAAAATAATCTTTTTAAACTTCATTTATAGAGTTATACTAAATATATTATTAATTTTATTATCCTCCAGTCAAGAATTGGAGTCTCAGAATCATCAGTTGATATATTTTTCTCTCATGTCTTTCTTCATTCGTGATTCGATATTTTGGTGTCGTAGACGTAGAGGAACCATCATAGTAGATAACATGCACATTATTAGTGTAATTTAGTTGTTGTAGAAATTCAATTTAATTATCAAGTTTTAAAAAATTGTTTATTAGGGCCTAGGAGTTTAATGGAAACTAATAATTTGAGACATACTAGGTTTGTGTGTGTGATAAAATATCTATTAAACATATGCATATATTAATTTTTAGACCTAGTAACTCAAACATTTAATGTACTTTACGGCATCCAAATACAATAAATGTAAATCTTAAATTTATCTCTATTTATATGTATCTTTGATTTTACACCCAATAATTAAGTTGATTGTGTGAATATTTTTACCTAGTTGCAAGGGGATAAATATATAAATATGTCATGTTCAAATTCATGACATGTATTATTCATGCATTTTATCCCAACAGGCTTCACAGATCACTATAAAAAAAAGACAAAGTAATTTGCAGAGGTTGAAAGAGCAATATGCGGATGTTGAAAAACTCCATTGGTCTTTTAACTTTTGCAAATTATCCTTTTGTAGACCATCATTAAACTCAAAAGCATGTGTATCTTATGGATTTGTGTTATGTCTTACAAAGTTTTTCGATCTTTCCTGTCATTTTAATATAGAATTCGTCTAAGATGTCATGTGCATTCTTTCTTCGATGGCTTATCAACCTAGAAAACTACTAGTCATTCTGTGACCTGCCCTTACCGACTGACCCTCGGTCAAAGGTGTCACATATACCTCCACCCCTTAAAGACTTGGTGTCATTGCTAAGATTATGCCCCATTCTCGTACTAAGGAGGTGTCTACTATCATTTTTATCACGATCTAAATTCATGATATGTATTGTTCTTTAATTTTTAGCCCAATTGGCCTCACAAATTTGCCTTGGACTATGCTACCATCAAACCTATAAAATGTATATACCATTTCAACTTATTTCATGCCTTATAAAGATCTTTAATTCCCTTTAATTCTAATATAGAATTCGCCTAAAATTCCTTTTACACACCATATTTTCACATATAATGTGTGTATATATATGTATATATGTGTGTGTATACATATATAAACACATATATACGCATATAGATGTGTGTGTATATATATAAGATGGGTAAGGGGGCAAGAGCTACAAGCCAAAAATAATATGGAATTACTTAAATGTTGGCATTAAATAGATAGTGATAGAAAGTGTAAACAATAAAGACTATCAATTTCAAAAATGAAATGATATTTAAAATCTAGCCACTAGTGGTTTTGTACTTTAGCCAAAAAGTAATTTTCCCATTAAGTGCCAATTCTGATAGACCCCTAAAATACAAACCTTGACTTCTATATGGACCTTAATGTCAATTTCACATAATTCAGTTCATTATTGAACTACTATTATTAGATCATTTTGCATGAAAATACTAACAGGTATTTGGTCAGAAATACTTATTCGTATTCAGTATTTTTATCAAATCAGATAAGTTAATCATAAGAGTAAGTTTTTTTTGGCTATTTTAGATACTAGACAAAGAAGTACGTAAACATACACACACACTAAGGAATTGATCGTAAAGAATGAGTTTACGAAAAACTTCTCTTAAATCGTTATGAGATATACTCTAAGATAAATTGCACATTTTCTCCAAAAAATTAAGACATATACACACTTCATCTCAAAGAATTTCCATTTACAAATCTAAAAAAAAATTAAGAAAAATTCTAAATAAAATAAAAGTGATAAAAATCACAAAAGTGAAAATATTACTACCAAAATAAATAAATTATGACTCAATGGTCTTTTGGACTTTTGTCTTGAAGACTAATATATAAAGTTTTTCCATTGAAAAATAGAGGAATCCACCTGTGGAATGAGTAACATATGACCCAAAACTTGAGCCCACTATGCAATGCCAGGCAGGCCCATATATTTTATCAAATTCCTGTTGAAATATGTGAAAAAACAAAAAAAAATCTAATTAGAATATAACCGTAAAAACACATTTGAATTATTATTTTTTTTGCGAGTTTTATATCTCAACTATGTGTTGTTCCCTTTTCGTATCTCAACTATCACCATCTATGTATAAAAACATATCTAATTGAGTAAATGATAATAATTCAGATAAGAAAAAGGAATAACTAACAGATCGTTTTAATTCAATGCATAGAAGGTGATAGTTCAGATAGGAGAGGAGCAGAATTGATAGTTAGGATATGAAATTTATGGAGAAAAAAAATTTAAATATATTTTTGACTAATAACTTTATCGGTGTACTTTATTTTGTTGCAATAAATAGTTACTAATATGAATAGTTATTTGTAATTATTTTGAGTGATACGATAATATTATAAAATTAAAAAGAAATACATTGGTAGTATATAAAAGTTAGAGGCAATAGCATGTTTAGTTCCTTAATTATTGAGGAATATCGATTTTAGTTTTTATGATATTTGACTAAGTAAATTTAAATCCTTAATTAACTAAAATATACGCTTTTAATTCCTTTGCTTGTGGATTTTTATAAATTTACCATAACTATTAACGGTTCCATCACTAACAAGTAACAACAATAACAAAAATAATAATATATTCACCTACTAATTAACTTTTGAAAAGAATACTGATGTATACGTAAATTTTATATCTATCTGAAGCATCGTCACTTAATTATTCATACATTTTTGTTAAGCTTGTATTGTTACTCCATAATTGACAACTATTTATGATCAAAATATATTTTGGCTTTTGTTATTCACATGGGATGACTAATAAGTGAATAATAATTGACAATTAGCCACATGATTAGAGATACATTTTGCTTTTATTAACATTTAATTTCACAATATTTATTTTTATAATATGGTCTAGCTAGCCCTAAATAAGTTGTCTCAGATCTGATTGACAGGTTTATAAAGATGTGTTAATTTGTCTAACACTTACATGTGCCATAAAAATGAGTAGATGAGAAAAGGTTATTTTATAATTTTTTTTTTATCAATATGAGTAATTACTGTGGAAAGATATTTTAGGGAATTGTATTGATAAAAAAAAAGAAAATTATTTTGGACCATATATATATTTGGATAAAATAATAATATGCATAAAGGATAAAGTATATATGAATATTAAAATGAAGACAGACAGAATGAGAAACTTCTTTTAGATATAGAATATGTGGTTGGGGTTATAATTTCATGTTTAGGGATCGAAATATATACTGACAATATAAAAAAAAATTATAAAATCTACATATTCTAATCGATTATAATATTTAATTATTAAATTAAAATTACAATAGATAATTATATTCGATCTTAATAACTAATTTAATGAAGTAAAAAATTATAAATTATCTGTGCACATAAGATAAACTCTTTTTCAAATTGCATAAAATTTTCAAATAAGAATTTGTAAAAACTTACAAGGAAAATCCAAGAAAATTATGGAGTGCTACCTATAGGGGCAGAGCTACTCTTGTTGAGGGGTGTCAATTGGTGTTTTTTCGTCCAAAAATAATATTGGATAAATAGATTTTACAAAATTAAGATAAATATATTATATGTCGAATTTTTTTTAATTACATCATGTATTTACTTCTTGACTTTTTTGTGAAAAACTTTAACTCCTTCACACTATCATGCACAAAATTCAAAGGCAAAAAGGTAGGATAAATGCATAGTTCCTTCGTTTCAAATTATTTATCATAATTTTTAAAAGTAGGTATCTCAAATTATTGTTATATTACAAGTTTAAGACAAAATTAATCTTGTTTTTATAATTGTTCTTGAACACTATAAACACCTCAACACAATACGCATTTAATAAAGAGAGATTATATTTTAGAACATAGTGAAAAAAGAAGACAAGTTTAGTGCACTAAAGTTCCTGCTATGCGCAGGGTTCGAGAAAGGGTCCGACCACAAGGGTCTATTGTACGCAGTCTTATCTTGCATCTATGTCTATGTCAGAGGGTGTTTCCAAAGCCTGAACATGTATAGAGTATATAAAAGATAATTACGACAGATAATTTGAGAAGGAGGGTTACCTTTTTCATATTATAGGCCATATGTTTGGAACTAAATTTCTCCAAGCTATCATAGGTAGTTCTTGCACATTTAAAAGCATGAACTTGCATAAATCCTGGCATGTCTGTGACCAATATTTTAACTTGAAAAATTGCAGCCATTGATGCCACATTCAATGAATTTCTTGTTCCAATAATACAAGAAGCTGATTTTCTTGATTCAACAATTGGATTTCTTGATAATTCAATTTCCTTATTAACAACAACAACTTGTGATCCTTCAATTGATGAAACTGATTTTCTTATTGTTTCTCCTTTTGTTGTTGTAATGACAACATTGTTGTTGTTTGTTTTCATTAACTCACCTTCATCGTGATGATTTTCGCGATACGTTTTTGATCTTCTAAGGGGCCATCCTTTTGATATCCCTTTCTTTAACATGGTTGATATGTCTGGTTCTGGCTTCGGCTTTGGCTTTGACTTTGGATTTCCAGTGTCTAAGTTGTATACATACATGGATCCTTTGTTTTGCTTCTCTCCCATTGTTGTTCTTGTTGTCATTTTTTCTTTTGAGGTGTGTTGAGTTTGTTG
This sequence comes from Solanum aculeatissimum, assembly GCA_038996855.1. Lineage (NCBI taxonomy): Eukaryota > Viridiplantae > Streptophyta > Magnoliopsida > Solanales > Solanaceae > Solanum > Solanum aculeatissimum. The sequence continues at coordinate 51,828 of JBCEWC010000460.1, read as the reverse complement.
ATTGGTTTATATTTTGGTGGATTGAGAGAAATCATGTATATAGATACTAAAAGAATGGGGGGTGGGGTGGGGTGGGGGGAAGAGTTTGTTGATTGGTTAGGGTCAAAACGAAATACATCATTTGAAGATTGTTTCATTTAAGGACAACTCGATGCACAAAACATCTCGTATTAACAGAGTTCGCAGAAGGATCACACCTTAAAAGGTCTGATTCAAAACTTTCTTTGAAATAACCTCTTTTAATTGATTAAAATATATTAGTTGATAAATATCAAATATCAAAAAAAGAAAATATGTTTAAATGACTTAAATGCCCTTGCTATAATATTTACCAAAGATATAAATCTTGCAAGTTATTTATTTAAATTAAAAAGGACTAATTTCCAAAATGGAATGATTGAGGCCAGAATTAAGAATTCTGCCTTGGAAATGGTGTTTAGAGGATTGCAATTTATTTTATTTTTAAAAAAAGATATGAGAATAAAAAATTGTATGTCAAATTAAAAATGCTTATATACTAATTTTATGATTTTTGATTGACAAATAAATAAAGTCAAAAAATACTTATAAGCTCACTTTCCTTTTTAGAGTCACCAAATTCAAAATAGATATAATTTTATTAAATATATAAATTTTTAAATAAATCAAATAATTTATAAAATGGGTTCTAGATACTCCCCTAATTAGAATTTGGAAGGTAGCTCATAAAAAGAATAAATATTATGGTCAAATATAGCTTGATTAAATGGTTGGTAAAGGGTTAATCAAAAGTAGCAAACCATGTGTTATTGCCTATAATTTTGGATAATAAAATTGTGGTATTGTTTAAACAAGATTTGATGTATTTTTGACTCTACTATAATTATTCTTTAGGGAAGATATTTGTATAACTTTCCCACCGCCATTTCTTTATTTTTTTGATATCTGATATTCGTATTGAAATCGATTAAATTTAAATTGATATCTGATATATGTATTGAAATTGATTAAATTTGAATTGACGTGTTACGAGAATTTATTTTGGGAGGTGATATTATTAACTTGATTTTTTTTTTTATAATTTGAATTCAAGATCTTTGATTAAGAACGGAGGAATTTTATTATCTGTCACAAATTCATAACCCATATTGGTAGTTCATTTTTGTTTTCTCTATTTGTTTATTTGTAAATTGATTGAATGGACGATTGAATCTATTTTTCAAAATTTTATGATTTGTCCACTAATAATGATGGGGAATGATAAATCTTGAAGGTGAGTGATCTCAAATTTTTCACCTTGTTTGTCTCATGAATATAACTTCAAGCTAAGGTCAACAAATTTTGCTTTTTGACCTTGAAGTATTGTCTATAGAGTAAGTGATAGTCGAAAAGTTGAAGATCAGTCATTTTTAAAGCTATCAAAATGTAATTTCTTATAAAAGACTTTACGGAAAACACTTTCTTTTTAATAGCGTTACATAACATGAATTTAAATTAATTGAAAATCCTACGTAGCAAGGTACTGAAACACCAAATAAAATATTAAAAAAAATATATTTTTTTTCTTTTCAAATTAACAAATAGGTATGTAGCACTCTATAGTTAATTAAAAGAATGGAGAGGACAGTATTCTATGGCAAGGAATGGCACAATAGGTGAAAAAAATTGAAGCTCCATATTGAGTTATTATCAAACAACGAGGAAAACTATAAATAGAACATGTGATGTTTTTCATCTCTTTTTTCTTTTTTCCTTCTAGAAATTTTTAAAATTAATTTTAGATAAGTTAAAATTATTGTGATTAGAGTTTAATTTCTTTATATCAATCGTGTAAAATCATTTTTCACTGTCATAATCATGTAAAAGAGCTTTGTCAACATCTTTTAGGCAATTAATCATTTGATTTTTTAACTGAACTGATTAATTTAAGTTCGACCACATAAAATTTATCTATTAGAAAGCACTTTTAAAAAAAAAAACTTAAATTCAAAAATCTTTAAAAGCTATCAACTTCAATACATATCATAGATATGAAAAAAACAAAAACAATCAATAGTAATCAATATCTAGAACTAACTTGATTCCCCTCAAATTGATCATATTTATTATATTTTTCTATCTTTTTCAAAGACATTTATTGAAGAATGGAAAGTGAGGTTCTTGATGATCAAAGTTGAGAAGACAAGTGAATTCAAAAGAAATTGTTTTTTACCTAAATTATACCCTCATTGATGTTAACTTCTTTGAGGAAGACATTAATGTTGTTAGGGCTCACATGTTAGGTTGGACAAAATTCACATTGTTTGAAATTTATCCACTCTTGTTTTTTTCTTTGTATAAAAAAATTGACTAAAGTGAAAAGGGATCATTTTAAAACTAAAGTTTCATTATGTTACGTTTAGTTTTATTTTTTTTCGATATTCAGCTCACTAATAAGATAATTACAAGTATATTTCTATGATAAGCATGAATTGATAACATGTTATATTAGGTGCAGAAAAGATTGATCCACGTCCTAACGTATATAGTACCGGACTTGCTTAGCTAACATAATCTAACTTCCTAAGGGTGTCTTAAGTTGGTACAGAAAAATATTTTTCAATTTTTCATGTTTGATAGGTCAAAATTTTGGAGAACATTTCGTTTAGAAAAACAAGTTCCTTAAAAATGAGGAAAATGACTTCCTTAGTGGTTGTAGGGAAAACAAGTTCCATAAGTGACATTCTATATTGATCGTGTCCTTCCCATCCTCCAACACACCTCATCTTAAAATATAATTAAAAAAATGTATTGAACTTACAAAATAAATAAGAACTCCACTCGTTTTTAAAAAAAAATAAAAATTCAAGAAGATATTTTCCACCTACCAAACACACACTAAGGTAGTTTTCTTTTTCCTTGTCACATAGAACATAAAAATATTTTGAGGTAGTTCTACACATTTTATTGGGCCATCCATTGTACATATGACATAATAGCCTCAATGTCCAATTTTTTGGGCCCTTTGAGCCTAGAATATTGACCTAGTATAGGGATATATTACCAAATTTGCTATAATCCACAGACCAAATGGGGTTCATGTTTGGCTTCTTTCAAAATTAATGAAGGATATTGAAAAGGGTAGGGAAGAGTATACTTGGTATGAAAATGATAGTTACAATTGTATATTCTTTTTCTTTTAACGATAATAATAGACTCACGTAAAAATGACTAATCTGTCATCTTTTTCATTATCAACCTAAAATAAAATACTTTCTATCTTAAGTTTGCAAGAGCAAAAGCGAAGCCATGATTTAAAGTTTATGAATTAAGTAGAATTCTACTTTTGGATACCATAATTTAGATGTTGTCCGAGCAAAGGATAGCCCCTACACCTCGATCTTCAAAAGTCTTTATGGTTTGAAGCAGTGTTAACTTAGGCTTATCTGATTAATAGGGATGCTTTTCGTGGTATTGAAAAGGATATGTACAAGTGTGAAATGCTAATGGTAAAATCTTTATTCTTCTACCTAATTTCTAAACGTATCAAAGTCCTAGGTAGTAAAGAAAGTGGGATGTTAAATTTTCAGAGTTGGAACTCGTAAATATATGTTAATAGATTCTTGATCTATATCTTTCATTTTTGAATGTGTGTGTTATATCTATGTAAGAAATTGAATTCTAGAGCTATGAGATGTATCTTCACTGGTTAGCGCCACTAACACCTACTTTTTCTAATTAAATAAATATCAAATAATTATACCACTAATATTTGTATAGATAATAAAGAATCATCATCTTACGTTTTTTGCATGTCTCGTTCTAATATGAGATTTGAAAAACCAATAGCAAATTAAAAGGCTGATTACAAGTTTACAAGAATTCAGTAACTTTTTTCATCATATATTTATGAATAATTAATTACAAATTCAATTATTATTGTCATATTACAATAGCTTAAAATTGCTATATATAAGAATTGATCGTAATTTTAAATCTTATATCCATCATTATTTAAACATTAGTATTTCATAGTTTTTATACAATTGATTGGTGGTATATGGCCACACCTTTTGGATGTTATCTTATGTCTTCCTTGATATACCTTTAAATCCATTTTGTTGTTTGTTTCTTGTGGCCCTTTGGTGTTAAATTCAATTAATTGCTAATCATTCTTAAATACAAAATACACAAAGATTGAGACATGAGGTGGCAACAATGGTTGGAAATTAATATTACACAAAATTATAAGATTTTTATTGTCCATTGATGTGATGTGAATGCATTATTTGAAAGGCATTTAATTACACATTGTGTGGACAATTGCTATTGCCACATTACAATAATTCCTCTCTTTCATTTTACTTATTAGTTTGATATTTCTTTTAATTAAAAAAATTATTAAAAATTTATTTCACTAAACTAATTTTATTAATCAATATTGTATAAATAATTATGCAATGTATAGATAAATAATATTGTGACAATAAATCATGAGCCGAGGTAAAACATTATCGCTATTTGATTGTTTTAACTCTTCACAGTCTGATTGTTTTTTGTGATTTCATAAAACATATTTCTATTTCATTTTCAAAGCTCAAAATTGAGATAGTATAAAAAATTAAACTATTGTTCTAGTATTAATACATTTGCTCCTCTCTAAGACTCCAATTTGCTTAAACTTTTATATGAAATGATCGCACATACAGATACGCTCGTCTCTCTATATAATAGTACATGTTACCTTGGTAAACATGTAAATAATTGAAATCTTAACATTTTCAAATAATATAAACAGAAACAAGACCAAAAAGCAGACATCTTCACTCACTAAAAATGCTGCACAAAAGTACAAAAAGGGTTCAATATATTGAACACCAAGGGTGTGCTTGATACGAAAGGAAAATATTTTCTGAAAAATGCATGACGTTCCTGCAAAATTTCAAATAAAAAAAAAGGTAAAGTTTTTTTTTTACTAGTCGAAATCGAATAACTTTATCCAGATCTGTTAAAATTTTGTCCAATATTATTCTACTATTAAGAAAAAAAAGAGAGTATAGTTTTGCTCTTAACCCTTAACGGAGCTCCAACATGTGGATAATTTTAAATCATAGTAAAAAAAATTGAGGGTAAATTTGGTAATAGTACCGGCTAGTCGATTTTCAGCCTCTGTAATAAAAAAAAATAGTCATTATCATGAAGTTAAACTTAAAAAAAATTACTAGGGTAAAAAGTGTTTATTTGTGACTTTAATAAAAAATATTTAGACACATGAGTCCACTCATTTTACGTTGAAGCTTCGTTAACGGCTAGATTAAATACGAGATAATTGTATATAAATTGACAAAAAATATAATAGCGGGTAAAATTGAGCAATTTCGAACGTTAAAAGGTGAAAGGAGGGGTAAATTTGAACCTTTTTCCCAACTTCTTTTTATTAGGCCATTTGTTGAATTTTGTTCTGCTGCATGCTGCAGTGGAGAGTTGAACATGGCCCGAGAACATTTTCACCGCCGGAAAGTGGAATCACCGGCAAGTTATCGCAGTTACAGATCTCGATCATCGTGCCATTGGGATCATGGAAGAATATTTGATCAACGTAGATGTTACCTTCTTCAACTCTGCACTTAATGTACTCTGTTTTCATCTCTTTTAGCCTTTTTTCTACTGTTGTCATGCTCTCACACTGCAATTTAGTTCAAATTATCGATTCGTTATGCTAAGTTTTCACTATGCACAAAGTTCGTAGAAAAGTCAAATTTCATATTTGGTTGATCGACTTATATTTGGTCCGACCCTTTCTTAGACATATCGTCCTTAACAAAAATTTAGTATATTTATATGTATATGTATATACTATACATAGTATACTCTAAGTTGATACAAAATATGGTTCTCATGTAAAATATTTGGTATTCATGTCCCAATAAGGTAATAAGTACTTTCTTTATTTTAATCTATGTATATTACTTTCTTATTTTAGTCTATTTTTTAAAAAGTCATTTTTATATTGATCATTGATATCTGGCAAGAGTCTATCGAAAACAATTTCTCTATGGGAAGTAACAGGCTATATATGCTTCATTTTAAATTGGAATAAATAGAGTTCAAGCATGATTCTTGATCCGAGGGTCTCTCGAAACAATATTTTGACCTCATACGAGATCAAGGACGTATTAAATAAAGTTTGTGTACACCCCCATCGTACACAAAGTGGGTCCATTTATTGAAGATTCTTGATTTGAGGGTCAATTGGAAATAATCTTTTGACCTCATACGATATAAAAAACGTATTAAATAAAGCTTGTGTACACCCCATCGTACACAGATCTCACTTGTGAGATTACAGTGGGTACGTTTATCGGAAATAAAAGTGTATACCTGGAAGGAAATGTGATTATCCTTAGGATTAATTGTGCTAATCTTGGGCATATTATCTGGATCCTCAGATTGCAAAAGATGTATACCAATTCCATAATTAAACAACCTGAAATCAATGTCATTAATAGTTAATCAATATGTGTAATTAGTATCTTAATTAATATTTAACCAAAACATTTATTTAGTTTAATAAATTAATTAGTACTCACCAAGCTCCATCAAAATTAAAAGAACCAGGCCTTCTAATTGGAAAAAATCCAAGAATATTTTGGTAAAAATCAAGAGATTTTTCAACTGATCTACAGACTATTGATATGTGATTTAATGATTTTAAATGCAATGGATTTTCCATAATATATGAAATTAAAAACAAAGACAAGAGCAAAATAAATAAATAAATAAAACTTTAAAGGCAGAAAGAAAATTAAAGAACCAATGAGTTAATTGCAAAGTAGATTACTAATGGAGTGGCTATATATAGAAAAAAAAAAGTATCTTGAAATGATTATTAAAAATAAATAAATATTGATGACAAATGGTGACAATTACTATTGGTTTTAATATTCCAAAAAGACATACAAGAACTTTTTGTTTTTTACAAAATTATGTACTTGGCTAATTGAGTTTGACAAGTATAATATTTCTACGTGTCTATTTATTTAATTTTATAGTAATTTAAGAAAGTTGGAGAATATAAATGTGTTGATATTAAGTTAAATGACACGTATATATTATGTCTTTTAAAATCATCTATTATTTTTTATTTTTTTTCGTTGTATTAATCATGTATCTTTATATATATTAATCGTAAGATTGCACTGAATTTGTTATTGTTGTAAATGAGTCATGCATGTGTTTTTATGATTTTACTAAGCTAATCAAATTGATATTTCTCATCAATTTTTTTTGGTTAAATATGGCCTTGGGCCGTTTTATTTATTATCAACAAAAGGTTGTACACGAGCTAGGCCGGAATAGGAGCCCAAAAAGTGGCCTTACGAAACCCCCCCGCATCCTCTAATGACCTCACAATTTTCAAAACAAGGCTTCTCGTGTACTAAATTAATCGATGTTCCTGAAAACATGCACTGAACAATCTTCATTTCTGACTTCTGTACTTCTGAGTGATAAATCTCACCTAGATCCTCGCCTTCATCAAGTGATTATTCATTTTCTTTAGAAAAATCAATAAACCAAACAACCTTAATCAAATTTATATAAATATCATATATACTTAAAAAAATACTTAGGTGAGAAGTCATGTTCATGAGTTCATCAACCTTTAATTAACTTGTGATCATCTTTTATTTGAAAGCTTTTGTTAATTAGTTCTTTAAATTACATACATACAAGTTATTATGACTAATGACTTTACAAATTACAAATGATATCAATTATCAACTTTTGAGTATGTCCTTATTAATTAATCTCTTAATTAAGAGAAATATAGGACAGTTACTACATAGAAATGTGTGGCATATTACTTAGTCCTAAAAGTTAATTAACTTATTCGACCAGAAACGTCTAAGATTATATATAGAGGAGATCAACCTTCCCATTCTTGATCCCTCCACACTAGATGTGGGACAAACTCAATGATGAGTATGACTTTGATACCATGATAAGATAAATTTTTGAGACTCGAATCTAGCTCTACCCCACATATAAGCTAAGCTAGCTCATGAGGTGATATTCGTCTAAAATTATGTAATAAAAAAACATTCTCATCCCACTACAATCGATGTGGGACAACATCAACAATAAGCACACCGTTTTTTTATAACTGTCTAGTTTGATATGAACTTACCTAACTATTTTAGATTCGTATCATGCAAGATTCATTAAAAGAGAAAGTGCTTGTTAAAAGTTCTTCATTTTCAAACTAAAGCTTGAATCAAATTTTATTAACTAAAGATGGAAAAATTATAGATGAATTCATGAACAGAGCCAGAGCCAGAAAGTTTATCAATATATCTTCAATGAATTTAAGATGAAATACAAAATTTAAATTAAAATTACTGAATTCGATTGAATCCGCCCGCTAAACACATATTGATGAGTGCTCTTCCTCCTTTGTAGTATCAAACTACATGTCATAATCTATAGTAGGTATGATTATTAAGTTAAGTACCCAATATTTGGTCAACTAATTAATAATTATAGCCTAATGATAGATATTAATGTGTCCTCATTTCATGTGTTTGTTGAATTTTTTAATTGATCCTCTATTATTCGTTAATATTAAGCTTAATCACTCAAAGAATTAGAACCATTCGTTTATTAAACAAAAAATATTGTTTCCACTCATTGGTTTAGTCTAATTGAATATTAAAATATTTTAGATGTTGTCACATATATAAAATTAATTAATTAATTTCACTTTCTTTTTATTTTATTTTTTTTGGTACAAAGCGTGTTACTCCTCTCAAAAGAAACTTTGTAGTACGAATCTGAATAAGTCGAACATCAACACAAATATCAAATATGAAAAAATGATAAAGACGTTGATGAACATTTTTTATTTTGATAAGTCCATTATTTTACGCTTCACTCTTTTGATATATGAAGGTTTACCATTCAACTATGTGAGTTTGAGTATAAATTGGCTTCTTATAGTTGGATCAAAATTAAACTTAAATAAATGAATTGGACTAAATTTGAACGTGTATAATTCAATTCATTCAAGGTTTACTTGGTCCATATTATTACGGTGAAATAGGTTAAAAACATATAGAGTCCACAAATTTATCAAACTAAATTTCTTGTCAATTTTACATATATATATATTCATGACACGTAGTCATAACAAACTTGAATTTTTATTAAATTAGTGACATGACAATAACGTGTCAAATTGATATACCAATCACTACGATAAATACATCAAGAATTTTGACTAATATTTTGTTATTTTGTCATTATTACTACACTACATTTTGGGTAGCCTAGAACACTCCAAATTAGGAGTAACTAGTACTAATGTCTTTTGCTTCGTTGAGGAGATGTATCAACGTCGAGCAGGGATAGATTCAGAATTTAAATATTATAAATTATTATTTCAAAAAGTAAACTGTAAATTATATATATCTTAACTCGTAATTATTATTTAATATGAAAATTATGCATGAATATAAAGCTCGTAAATTTTCTCTAGACCTAACTGTTATCGAAGTGAGACAATTTGCTTACTACACAATAAGTAGTAGCCACCTTACACATGTTAGAATGATATAGATTATGAAGAAGTAAAATCGAATTTGAATTTTGGTATTAGATAATTTATATTCTTTTCAAGTATTTTAGAAGGTTTTCGTTTTATTCGAAAAGTCTTATATATGTTGCTATACCTATAAGAAACACTAGTAAAAAAATAATAATATGATAATATTATATTAAATATCTAAATATCTAAAATATAATATAATTTCTCATTAACGAATATCTCATATATTTAATATATTAATTTATAATGCAAAAATATAAATTTATGCCCCGAAAAATTAACGACGTTATGAAATAAATAGGGGCAAAAGTGTAAATGACCCGCTTTTCAACCCACCCACCAAACATTATATGGGCCATATATAGTTTGGTTCGAAAATGATTAAGCCCAGATCCTAATAGGCCCATGAATTTAGCAAACCAAAGCCCAATCCTTTTCGACGGGTATCTTCCCCGATTTAGGGCACAGTTCAGGATATCTCCGACACTTCTTCCCGGAAAATCTCCCTGAAAAATGAACGGCGATCTGGAAATCTCCGTGGACAAGCTTCCGATCAAGCGTTTGGAATTTATTGAAGAACAGGGCGCCGAACGCTTCCCTTCGTACACTTCCTCACTTAAAAATGTAGAATTTCATGCATAATCAGTTTGTGAGCTGGATATTTACATTTATATTTTGCGTTATTGCTGCAGTGATATAGGATACGATGAGAAAACGGTGAATTTGATAAGGAGAATTGATTTTGCATGGGCAGTGGAGAGAGAAGAGCCAAGTAAGAAGCAGAAGAAAAGCAGTAGTTCTACTTCTTCGAAGGAGACAAGTAGCAGTCAGCCATGGCAATGGCAGAGTTTGGTGGAGAATTTGCGATTGGCTCATCAAGAGCTTCAAGTCATTATCGATCTCATTCGCACTGTAAGTAGTTAACTTTAGCATTCTGGCTTAGCATATGGAATTTTCTGACATTATAATCTTAATGAATGAACTTAATTTCCTTATAATATTGATAGAAAATAATTAAGACCAAGGTTTAATTGTTCTTATATTTACATTTGGTCTGGTGTTCGTGTGGAGTCTGGTCAAAGACTTATATGTTAGTGTAGGGATGGCTGAGATGTAGATGTCCCGTACAAGTAATTTAGTATTCCTGTGAAATGATCTTGAATATAGCAAAATGAGTAGTGAGTAGACTCGGAGCCCGGAATTGAAGACTATGGGTTCGGGATTTTATTCTTTTTGAGTTACTGGGTTCTATATTAATAATTTGTACATATTAAATGGACTTCTTATGATACAGGGTTTGGACCAAAACTAGTAAGTTCGGCTGAACCCACTTCCACACTCTAGCTCCGCCTTGATAGTGAGGTGTAGTCAATGCCAACTAATATGGGATTGAGGTGTTAGTTGATTGATTGTTTATTGGTACATGTTTAGTGTGTCTCGTGCCTAGCTGGTGCGTTTTGCTCACTTAACATAAGGAAACAGAGGGCTTTAGCTTGATAATGTGCTTGAAAGTGGAAGCTATTTGTCTTTAGCTGTACTCATTATTCGTCCAAATGAGTTTTTTGTGGGTATGCAGTTTTAGGCTGAAAGATGTAGAGGGCAGATGATACAATAGATAAATGTAATGTAGTTTCATTATGAGAATATAACACACTGGTTTTTATCCAAGATTGAGGTTAATCATGAGAGCGGGTTGTAATCTTTTTATTTGGTTATCAATATTAGTTGAGGTATGAATCTAATTCAAACATTCAATTACAGAGATGTATATTAGGTAGAGAACTGCCAACTACATGCATATATGATCGTGAATGTATTTGAAAAGTGGTTAGAGAAAGAAGATTCAAGACAGACTATTCACAATGGAGTAGTTGTTATATTCAAAACAGAAGCTACCTCTAAGTTGTTCCAGTAGGGAATTCCATGTATATGTGCTAAAGCAAAGCCTTCCGCAAAGTTGGATATACCACATTTCTAGTACTTGGTAGCAAGAATATTTTGGCTTTTTGAATTGAATTAGCATGGCAGCGGCACAGCTTGGGCATTTTTTCTTACTGTTGTGCATGACTACTATTATTCCAGGAAAAAGTATTATAAAGCCATATATTCTGGTCATTAATTGCTATATCCTCATGAAGATTCTTGGAAAGCTTGTGAACTGAATTTCCAGTAAGAGGAGTGACTCATTGGCTAAGTGATGCTAATTTATCTGGTGGAGTTTTGATACAGAATGAGCTCTGCGGATTGTGATGATGCCTTGTTTTATAAGGATTGATACGTGGATTTAGCTCCAGGAATCCAGCTGAGATATGTAATGCAGAAATACACTAGCTGATGCAGTCACTTGTCTTGAAGGGGAAATTTGCTAGTGTGGGAGCTTTTCCTAGGATATTGTAACTTCTCTATAAAATAAGCTAGTTGAGGGAGTCAATGATGTATTCAATTATTTTGTTCTCTTCCATCTATTTCTTTGTTTTTCTCTGTGTGATAGTCATAAAGTTGTGCATCACCTTGGTGATTCTTTTTGTTGATAAGAAGTACTTATCAAAAAGAAAGTCACTTCCTCAGTGTCCTTTTAGTCTCATCTAAAAACAAAGTTAGGTAACCGGTTCTACATAGTGCATGTGCCTCCGAGTATAAGTCTTCAAATGGTTTCCATTTCTTAATGGCCCAGAAAGGTTATGTTTACATATATTTGGTAATAGTCAACTTTGTATATTGAATGTGTTGCTGAATTATCAAATGTTTCATTTGGGCTCTTTTGTGATCCTTTCACTTGGATAGTGTTTGATTGCATTACTATGTTACAATGAAGCACTGACCAAATCACAGGTTTTTATTTTCTAAATTAAATTGGATAAAACGCCTTGAAAATTCAAATAAGAAAAAGAAGCAGAACAAGTCACAACTAACTTCTAATTTATCCATCTTTAGTGAATTTGATTCACTGGTTACTCTGCCCTTTTGATTTTATCTGTCATTATCTGATCCGGTTTCATAGATAATGTTCCTAGAAGAAACATGAATATGAAAGCATATCAATTTACTCTTCATTGCCGGAATGATAGAGACAATGGAGGATTAGAGAATTTGACTTAAGCATTTGGCATTAGTTATTTAAGTAGCATGAGATTTTGTCAGTCCATTTGCTCCTTCAATCCCTTCCTGCCTTTTCTCCCTGGCATTTAAGACAGCACCTTTTCTTAGGCATAATAAGCTAAGCTGAATAAATTAGTGTGAATTTTGGATTATATATTGCATTATTGGCTCTGATGTTCTGCATACAGGTGGAGGCAAACGATGCAGTGACAGTGGCTGGCATGACCAGGCCGAAGCAACTGCCTAACGAGCATCTGTCAGACCTTGCTGTATCTATGGCAACCAAGCTGCAATGCTTCCGTGTAATTTTCTTTATCCCTTCTGCAAGATGTATTGGTTAATGTATATTCTAATTATTAGTTAAACAAATAATCCACTGGATTGTTTTTAAGTCTAGTGGTTTGTTGAAATATTATTTGTGATATTTTTTGAATTATGCATTTCATTATCAAAGCTGTATGTTTCATAATTTGGTTTTTCTTTTGTAGCATTTGGGGAGATATTTTAAGCAATCTGCCAAAGCTTTGGAACAACAAGTGGCTAGAGAAGCAAGATTTTATGGTGCTCTTATCAGGTTTGTTCTTTGGGGCTACTAATGGTATTAGTACATTGTGGAACACACCGATGTGTTCAGTCATTTAGATTACGGTGTCTTTGTGTCTTTTCTCAAAAAATTGTCTGTGTATTTCCTGATGACCTGATAGATTGCAGCAAAATTGGAAGGTTAAATGGCATCGGATGGTTGCTGCTGCTTCTGGAAATGAAGGGTTTTACATTGATTTATTTGACACTTCATTATATGATCCAGCTATAGCATTTCGCCCATCTTCTGCATCTGTCGTGCGTATTGAGCATGACTCAGCTGGAATGCTGGCTGTGAATTTGCCACCAAATTCCTGCCGCACTCTTCAATTTGAGTTTCTTGGTGCAAGTGCACCTAGTGCTGTCATAAAACAGAGCAGAACAAAACCAAAGGGCTCTTTTGAGGATTCTTCTGGAGAAACTAAGAGAGAAAAAAGTGATGATGAGCATGTGAGAGAAACTCACTCAACCCTTCGTGAAGTTCATCGAGCAATCTTTGATGAGCAGGTATATTTCTAGGTTCCCTCCTTTCTCTGTTTAGTGCTCTTTTAAGTTTGTCCGCTTCATTTTCTGTGACCTACTTCTAGTATCTAATTACTTTCTTGGTCATCGTTGCAGGTGTTTGATTTGGTTAATCGTGAAGCATTTAATCCAGCTTTGGGTGCTGATGTGACAGGAATACAAGAAAACTTGTTACGTTTAAGCATTGGTCAAAGAGCTTCTCTGTCTATTTCACTTGTACCATCTACTGAGGATGATCAGACAGCTCATGTTGTGGGTGATGAGCATTCTGAAACTGCTATTGTGTCTTTTGAATCAGTTGATACTTCAAAATTAGATGAAGGGAAACTTGACTTCAAGAAGTTGGGGTTTCCCAATCGAATTAGTTTTGAAATTTATTTGCAACAACTTTTTCATGAACATGTGTTTATAAAAGCCAAAAATAGATTATCATCTTTGGGTAAACCTCAAATATCTTCTCAGCCCATGAAAGATGGTCCTAACCTTTTGGGACATTTCTGCGTTTCTCTAGCTCATAGGATCTTCTCAAACAAAGTCCTTGAAGAGCTTGAAAGTCTGGTATGACCTTATCTCTTTGGGTTTGAAACTGCTAGGCGATGTAACGATTATGTATCTGAAGAATTTCTTGTTTTGTCTGTAGGTTAGCAGGATACCATATGTCCAATTGATATCTCATCCCACTTGGCATTCTCGAACATCATCATGGACACTCTCCATGGATGTGCCTGAGTCAATTCTCCATGCAGGAAGCCTGTCTCACTCATCTGACTATGTAAAGAATGTGAAATCTCACTTTCGCACAAAAATCATGGTGCGTGATGATTGCATCAGCCTGGAAGGGGAAGGTGCTCCTAATCTTGTTGGCCTCTTCAAAGGAAAGTCTGATAGTACTTGCCCTATGAACAGATATGACTGTGACTTGTCAGATCTTCCAATGGTACTATTACAGCAGGTCAGTCTCCTCCTCTTACTATTGCACTTTAATATCAGAAAGTGTTACATACTATGAGGAATAATTCATCTTTTGGCTGGATAAACTTCTGTTTGTCCTAGAATTGTCCTCCTTTAAATGAAAGCTTATGATCCTAGACATTGTTTATTTTTCCTGTGACTCAGTTGAACGGTCAAGTTTTTAAAATCTTTTTTGTTGATTCCCTGGGATGATTTATGTGACACGAGGATCACATAGAGGATGATAGCGAAGGTTTTCAAAGTGTTTGTGTTCCTGCTTAGCATAATTTGCTATCTTGTGGCCTGGGGCCAAACTTATGGTGGATAGCTATGGTCATGAAGGTGAGGGAAAATGTTGTTCTGTTACCATAGAATGATAGAAACACCACAATGTAACCCCCTCGCCAAACCCCGGACTTTGGTCTAATGGTAAGAGTGTAGCTCATGATTTGTGGGTAGGCACTGTCACGAGTTTGGACTTCGTTGCAGACAAAAGCCTGACATTTAATTGGGGACTGATAGAGAGGCAAACCTATTATCTTCTAGGTTTTGAAATGGTTTGCCAGTTGGCCCTGGGAGACGGGGAGACAAGGGAACATAAGGCCCCACCATCACATGGAATCTCAAAGCCCCGAGCTCCATTTTCTCAGTGGAAAAAGCAAAAGCGCCACATTTGTACCCTTCCTTTCTACTGGCAAATCTGTATACAATCTACATTAGAAAGCAATGACTCGTCAATATGTCCTTATTTCAAACTACTAATTTCTTCTACAGGTTGCCAGCCAAGTGATACGGTGGCTTCATGAAGAAGCCCTTATGGCCGGTATCAAAGCAAACCGGGATTTCTTATCCTTGTCATTTGAGCTAGAGCAAGGGGAAACACTCAGTCTGGTGGCACACGTAGACCCTGAAGATATTCAAGGATGCATTTCCTGGTGGTTGGTGATGGGCGATGGATTCTCCGAAGAAAACACACTTCACATGGATGTTAACAATGGTGAATCTGAAACAAGGAAATTTTTAGGTTATTTATCATTGAAAGTGCTATACTTGACCTTGATGGATATGGTTAGCTCAAGTAGTACTGCAGGCCATTGAATTGTATCTAACTTTTTCTACTTGTATTTGTAGTTTTTTTTCGTTTTGCCGAAGAATGTTTATCTGTACAAATTATGTAGCTGACAATATCATACATCCAATAGCTCATAGCTAAATCATTGTGGATTCAATTTTGTTGAGTAATCTGTTGGATTGATTCCATCATTTGGAGAAACTTTAGGTACTTGAGTATACACTATTATTTTCTTGTTCTGGTAAAGTCTGCGTACATCTTATCCTCTTCGGATTTCACTTGCACAATTATATTGGCTATGTTATTGTCCTCCTTTCATTCATACATCCTTTGGGTCTTGATTTGTTGGAGAAGAAATATTCTCAAGTAAACTCTTTGTAGTTTCAATCATCAAACCATATAAGAAAGAAACTTAATCAAGAAACCTCACTTTCATCACAATAAGTAAGATACAATTTAGGACAATACTATAAATAAACCATTAATAAGAGAAGCTTCATCAACATGAACTCCACTAAAAAAGTCATCTAAAACTAATTTTTTTAACTTATACCCATTTGTAGTTGTTTTCATGATTTTATCCATAGAAGTGTACAAAGAATTTTATCTATTTAAGCTTTGTTTAACAAATAATATTTGTGGGGATGTGGTTTTTGTTTGGCTCAAGTAGACATATTAAAAAGTTAATTAAAGAAGTGGAGTTGTGGGCAAGCAAAGCATGCTCATTTTAGGCATTACTTGCCATGGCACAAAAGGCAATATGGTCCTACTATTTTAATATTTTCATTCTTGTCTCTACCCAAATATATTACTATATCTTTTTTTTTCTTTTCACTCTATATTCAATATTCATATTCGATCTCGATTGATTCAGATATGCAAGATGTCAAACACACTTAAAGAGAAAATCAAGATTTTTTCTATATGGAAGACTTAAATTTGAAATACTGACTAAAAAATGAAGAGATCATATCTATTCTATCATAAATCTAGGTGGTGTATTATTATATTTAAACCTTACATCTTTCATGTAGTGTCACAAAATTTTATTTATTTTATTTATATCAAAAAGTTAGTTTCCATTGGGAGTAGTCACATAATATATTTATTTTAAGCTAATCCAATGATGTTAATTTTATTATTATTACTATTACTATTAAAATAATCTCATCTCCCTTGCCCTTTTACATTTTGTTAATTGATAATGAGTGTTTTAGTGCAATAAAAGAAGGAAAAAGAATGGTAATAAAATATCATTAATTCAATAAATTAGAACTTTTATATCTTTTAAATTATAGTTTAAGTACTCTTAAACCATATTTTAACATATATAGGCTATAATTTCTAACGTGAAAAATTCTCAATAACAAATATTTGTTCCCTTTATTAGAATATAATTTCTTTTTAAAAGATTAAATTCAAATTTCCTTCTGATTCGGGGGTTCTCAATAACAAACACCTGTTCCCTTTATTAGAATAGATTTTTTTTTAAAAAAAAGATTAAATTCAATTATATTGTGTGTATCGCTATATACATAAAATTATCAAGGACAACAATTATAACATATTTAATGAACTTTCATAAGTAAAATTTGAGATAAATAATGCGTATACAAATCTATCTTTATCTTATAAAGATAGAGAAATTTTTTCGTAGATCATCTACCCTCACGGTTCAATTAAACAAATAAGAGTAGATAAAAAGAAAATAATTAGTAATAATAAAATCAAAGAATTTTTTTGAAACAAATCTCAATGAATTACTAAACTACTACTTTAATCCTCGATCTCCATATATTCTCCAATCTAGAAAATCATATCTAGATAAATTACAGTGTCGTGTCTAATTTCATAAATACTTCTTTGATGTACCTCTCCCGAAACTCTAAAATGAAAGCAGGTGGTATGGAGTCTTGCCTATATGACTATATAGCGACAGTGATTGTTTGCAAATCATGTTAGCATAACATCTACTAGTCAATCTTTCACACATTCTCACGTTCTATTAATTTTTCTTTACAACTATTTTAATCTCACTTCACTATTACGCATAAATACGATAAAAAAAATTATATTTTTTGATATTTCATGCATAAAATTAATAATGAAAGAATATAAAGTAAGGTTTAATAAGTAGGTAACAAAAGTATACTCCTTATTTAACAAAAATTTTATAAAAAAAGTATATACTAACAAAGGTTAAGGTTCAAATCAGAATTTTCATACCTAAAGGTACAATTGAAGAAACGAATCTGGCATTACTCAACTGTCAATTTTCTTCACTACTCATCAGTTTATATGCACAGATCTCTCTCTTGAAAACCCATAAAAAACCTCTAAAAAACCATTTATTGTCTTTTTGGTGTCATTATTAGCAACACTAGTTGTGTTTAACCGTTGCTGTTGTTGCTTTTTTGCATTAAATTCTTCATATAACACTCTAATCTGAAAAAAAATCAAGTTTTTACGTTTTGGGTATTGAAGAATTCTACTTTTTTTTTATGGGTCGAAGATTTTGAGGCCACTGATGGGGTTTCTTGATTTATTGTAATAGTTTTGTGTTTTTAGGAATTGGGTTGTGAGAAAGTTGTGATCTTTGATTTGGGGTTTTGAGAATTTTGAGTTTTTTGATATGGGTTTGTGAGAATTTTGAGTTTATTGATATGGGTTTGTGAGAATTTTGAGTTTTTTGATATGGGTTTTAGAGATTGGAGGATATTGTTGAGTCTTTGATTCAACTGGGCATGTAGGGTTTCAGGTGAATGAGCTGCAATTTGGTAACTGCAGAGACACAGTTACTTTTTTTTTTTTTTACTGTTATATAGTTTGCATTATTTGATTCTTTTACAAGTGAAGAAATTTGTTAGGAGTTTGTAGAGAATTTGGAATCTTTGGTTGGTTGTAGCTGACATGTTTGGTTGGTTTCAGCTAAATTTGCTTATGGTATAACATCAAGGAGTTAGAAAGAAGCTGTATACAGAAATTTGTTGATTTTTTTTTGCTATAGAACAAGTTTGTTAATATGTCTGGTGGGACACCTGTTGGTGGTAGTGGATATGTGAGGCAGAGGCTTAGTCAAGGATATGGTTCGAGTGGCGATGATCTTGAGGATGATGCTTGTTCTAGATTTGTACCACAATCACATTCAATTCCCAGGACAAGAACATGGACTGAGATTTTAGAGAATTTTCTTTGGATTGCTTCTGCATTATTCATTGTATACTATGGTGATCGACATCGTAATTTGATTTTCCTTTTGTGGCATGATGATCGAATTAGGAGGTGAGTCTTCTAGTTCAATTTCTACTTTTGACTTGTTACTTTAAAGCAACATATTTGATATTCTATATATTGCATGATTGTTTTCCCAACTAAAGTGAAGAAAGGAAAAAAAGAGAGGGATAAATAAACAACGTGGAACGATAGGTTGTCTATAACTATATCTCAATACTGGACGAGGATAGATAAAAAGAAGTGTAGATTAGTCTTTTACTAATATACTGCTGTCAGAATAGTTGGTTGCCCTTGTTTTATTTATTTATTTATTTATTTTAGCTCACACGAGATGATTGAATGGATTTAGCTATGTTTTGGCTGTTTTGCTTGATAGGTAGTTACTGACATAGTTTCCTTGAATTCGGCTGATTGGTTTTAGACTTGCATATGTGAACCATGTCCAATTTGCTTCGTGTTATTAGTTGAAAGATTTCTAGACAACCTTTTTGCTTGGACTGAATTGATATGCTTGTTTATGTTGCTTTCATTATATGACATAGAGAAAATGATAAGCACACTCTAGTGCTTCAGGTAACTTATTTTTCTGCTTAGAGGAACTCTTAATCATTAGATGTCAGGAATGTCTAGGAGCACATTAGTTGTTAGTCACTTCATTTGCACGGCATCTTCTTTATCTTGATATGGGTCCTTCGAATTGGCTCCATTGGACACTCCCACTGATTTGGGAATGTACCTTTTGTCAAGTACTAACTTTCTCCTTTAGTTGAAGCATGATTCTAGGAAGTACCTTTGAAACCTCTTCAGATATGTGAAACACTGCATCAGGGGTGTAGTTTATCCAATCAGTGGTAGGTTATTTGAGATATTCCATGGTAATCAATGAATACGCTCTCTTCTCTTCGCTTTGGGTTGTGGCCCTTACCCGAACCCTGCGTGAATTCGGAATGCTTTGTGCACTTGGCTGCCCTCCTTATTCACTTTTAATTTTACTCTAGATCAAAGAAATAAAATAGCATATGCTTAGGGAATGGAGGAATGCTAGGGAAAATGTGGCGCATCTGTAGTTTAGATCTGTTGGATTCATTCATATATAGAGCTCACCATGTCTGAATTAGTTTCTTCAACCACTGTTGCTGTTGGATTGTGTAAATTTCACTTCCATCTTCTTTGAAAGCCTATTAAAAATCATGACAAAGTTGAGAAATGTAAGATTGAATGTTTGGCATCATGAACTTAATTCATAGCCTATTGGGTAAAGATATCATTTTGATATAAATCTTTAATCTGGTGAAAAGCAACAATTTGAGGATCTTTTTGTAGGACAATGGATAATATCTTAGTAATACGAAATATCTAAATTTTCAAATTTGTCTATACTTACGTTCATTCCTTACGACTGTTTTCCACCATTTCCACACTGTTCGTTTATCTAAGCGATTTGTAACTCAGCAAACTGTGGCTGTTAACCTGTTAGTAACATGCATGTGATATCCAGAAATTACTATTTGCTTGATCTTTGCATTTATAATGCTTTGAGCAAATGTATCTTCACCATTTTGGCCATGATGTGGGAGCTTTCTGTTGTTTGATACCAACTACCTTCATTGATTCTTCACATTTCTGCTGCAGAATACCATTATACATTGGGATGTTTGGTGTTGGTTTGAATGTTATATTTTTCATACATACAAGTATGTTGGCTTTGGGCGTCCGGAAGTCCTATGAGAAGTGGGAGATTTCCAGTACAGCTGCCCTTCCCTTCATCACTATGCTTGGGATCCTATCTTTCCTCTTGTAAGAGACATTATGATCGCATGAATTACGCATGCATTCAAAGAATGACATACAGATATAGTTTCAATTCAAACGTCTAGATCAAATGAGTTTGTTTTGTTAAAGTACAGGTCGTTTGTTGCAGGTTCTGTTTTGCTCTGTGGCCTATATGGAGTTTGTTGACCCTTCCACTTGTGGTACGTCCTGAATTTAGCTAAATGTGATTTATTTCCTTCCATTATTACTGTCCCTTTATATCACTGATGGATCATGTAAAAGAATCAAATGACAATGGTGCCCCAAGGGCTTTGGCTTAGTGGTAAAAATGCAGTGTGTGATGTGTGGGTTAAGCACACATCCATGATTTCAACCCTACTGCAGACAAACCTGATATTTAAGTTGAGAAGGGTAGAGGGGCGGGGCTCGTTATCCACCACATTTTGAACCCTGTGCCACTGGCCGTTGGGGATTTCATTTATATTTAGCACATCTTGTTTGAGTTTACCATTCTTTTCCATTTCTTGTCTTACTTACTGGTTCCTTAAATCTGATTGAACTGCATTGCCTTGTCTTCTATGTTTTGCAGTTTACTCTATTCATGGCTTGCATGGTTATACTACCATATTTGGTTCTCGGGAGATTCAAGCCACAAACTGATTTGCTTCGTACAGATTAGATACGTCGTGTTAACAAGGATAGTTTTACTTTTGACTGACTTAGCTGAAGGCGTATACGAGTTATGAACGATTCAGATCCATCATGTTGTTCAAAGTTTGTTTTTGAACGAATAGTTTTGGTGAAGTAAATATTTGTAAGTTCAGATAGTGTTTCGAAAGGGCATCAGATTGTGTAAGATTTTGCAGCATACATGCTGAACAAGAGTGAAACTGTTCCCCCTCATGAACTATGCAACATTGTAATGACTTCACACTTTTTTTTCCCTTGATGATTGGGAAATTTTTGAGGGTCAATGGCATGTAGTTGAATATTTGGTGTATAATGAGTTCGTCCCTCTACCTTTCTCCGTTTAACTATTCGATTTTTATTTGTCGTAGGGTTTGAACATGTAACGTGCTCTAATCCACATAGCACGATTTTGTATTACTTTTAATTACAAAAATCAATATTATAGTGATTGGTATAAAAATTTAATATTTCACTTGATTGAATATGTCAATTAGAGTATTTTTTTTTTATATAATATTTTGTATTTCATTTAATTACAAAAATTAAAATTATAGTGATTACTACCTTTTAGAAGACATTCAAAGTTAAGATAACAATTTTAAACGAAAGTGAATTAGACAAATTAAGAAATAGAAAGTATCTGTTAGAGATAACCAATAAACTATTACTCCATCTGTTCCATTTTAGTTATTATAATTTCCCTTGAACGGTGGAAAATAGTACAAAAATACCTCTCGTCCACCTATTGAGCCTAAAATATTCTTGCCATCCACCTTTGAGTCCAAAAATGCCCTTCATTCATCTTTTTGACTCACTTATATGGTTGAAACTAACAACCTCTCTTTTTCGGAAAGAAAGAGGGTCTTTAGTTTAAGGGTATAAGCGAACCAAAAAGTGAACTATGATAAAGATATTTTTTGGCCAAAAGATGAATGACAAGGATATTTTAGCCCAACGTGTGAAGGAGGAGTATTTTTATACTCCCTCTGTCCATCTTTACTTGACCCCTATACTATTTTAGGATATCCAACAATACTTGTCCAGTTTATGAAATCAAGAGATAATTTTACACTTAGTTCCTAATTTACCCTTGTCATTAAATATAATTATTTCCCTATTACATTTTTCAATACATTGCATTAATTATATTCAAAGGGTGATTTGGTAAAATTACCTCTATTATTTACTACTTCTTAATCCCTGTGCCAAGTCAATAGGGGCCAAACAAAGTTGGACGGAGGGAGTACCATTTTTAATAGTTAAAAGCATTTTAGGCCTTTTTTAGTCTAAAATGGATTAGAGGAGTATTTTTTTTAATTAATAAAAATACATATTTTTTTTATATTCACAATTTACATTTTACATCAGATCTGGTCGTCTCATTTTACGTATGTATCTCCTTCATCTCCAGTCTTCTGCTCAGTGCTTTTGGTTCTTCATTTAATTAAACTTATTACTTTAATGCGTCTTCGGATGTATATTTATGTTTTTGTATTTGAGCTTCGAATTTTGGGGTTGATTCTTTTGGGAGGATTTGTGATTTTGAAGTCCTTATTTTTTGAATAGAGGTGTTTATGGTGTTACCCATTTGTTTCTTGGTGTTTTATGGAGTTTCATCAGTTGTGGGTTTGAGGTAAATGAATTAACTTTTTTTAGATAGGGTATGTTCATGTATCAGAGTTGAGGTGTTTGTTTCAATCAACTAAAAGTATAGTCTTTACAATGCTAGTAACTCTTTTGGACTCAGAGTTAATCAATCTAATTATACTTGTGTTATTGCCTAAGTAGTATATATTCTAAGTAGGATAGCCCTGAAGTTGGTGTAGTTGACTGCTTCATTTGTTCTGGCTTTGGCCTGTAATGTGAAGTTGGATTACTATGTCATTTAGTCTTCTATGTCCTTCTATGATCTTGCCTGAAAATCTTCTTCCATTTCATTCAGCCTAGATATGATAGACGATGGCAACGAAGCAGAAGCCTAGGATACTAGCTATTGGTCTATTATTCTTTATCTTTTGTGTGAGCCATAGAATTCCTTGATCCCAGTTCATAACATTTGTGGTAAAACCTATCCATTTTAGTAGTAGATCCCACATGTGTTTTGAATAGGAGCATGCAAAGAAAAGGTGATCAAAGTTTTCTTCCACTTGAGTTGTACACAGAACACAAACAGTTTGCACTACAATTCCCCACTTAATCACTCTGTCCACTGTTGACAGTTTCCTTTGAAGTGCCAGTCAAAGGATGAATTGATGTCTTGGAATAATACCCTTCACCATGACCAACTTACTCCATTCAGCTTTTTGAAACTGAGGCATCATATACAGGTACCCTTTCTTGATGTTGGAATTGTCCTTGGTCATACCCCTTATCCATTTCCTTGATGGATTGAAAAGGGGCATTACCCCTTATCCATTTCCTTGCATCAAAGATTTTCCTAATTATACAGCAAGCCTGCTTTGATGTAGCCATTGTCTTTATATTCTGTGACTTTATTTAGAAAGTATGCACCCACAAGACCCATAACTTGTCTTTCTTTTGTTCCGCTGCCCATAGTCACTTTCAGATTTGTTCTAGTGTAGGATGTCAATAACATTTAGTCCCCCAGCTGTTTTAATGTTTTTAAGAGCTAATTTTTGAAGGATTTAGAAGCTGAGTCTGGACTTCTTTTTTTTTTTTCCCAAAACAGCTCAATCAAACATTTCTTACCAAAACTCAAATTTTGGAATGTCTCACTTGATGGAGATACTTTTTTTTAAGCTTTAGTATTTGCTCTTAGGACTTGACATTTGAGAAGTTCCTTGAGGCTGTGTTATGAATAAAAAATGTCCAAAGGCCACAATACAACAACAACAGCATACCCAATGAAAATCCCACAAGTGGGCTCTGGATAGGGGAAAATGTACGCAGACCTTACCACTACCTCATAGAGATAGTAGATATGACACGACTAGAATGGACAACAAATGAAAATATATGATAGGGAATTTTATCTGTTTATTCATGATAGACTAACATCTCACATTTACTGTTAAGGTGCATTCATATTTTTTGTCGACAAATTTTATCTGTTTATTCATGTTAGACTAACATTATATCTCTAGATGTTTCCTTCAATGGTGATTCTTAAGTTTTTTGCTTTACTGCTTCTCGATGATTTGATACCGAGATGATTCGTATGGTTGTTAATGGAGGTAGGAAGATAATGTTCAGATCATTCCTTCCAAGAGCAGTGTCTAAACAGCTTAGCTATCATCCAAATGTCACTAAACAGCTTTGTCATCATCCTTTCCAGTTCCACTCAGAGGTAAACATTTCAAATCCTGATACAATCCAATTCGGGATTGTAGTGATATGCATTCTAGTTTCTTTTAGTGCTAACTTTTGCTTCTCGATAGAGAGGAATGCATAGCAGAAATAAGAAGGCAATGGAGTTCATAGCAAAAGGGTGGAATGCTCTGCAGGAAGTTGATAGAGTAATTGATTATTGTGAGCTTAATGACAAACGTCTCATTCCTCCGCTAAGGGTATGTTTAGTAGAAAATTACATGATACGATTAATCTTCTTTTATTCATGGTTCTCTTTGAGGAAATTAATGTGTCTCTGTATGTGTGTGTAAATCTCTGTCAGTGCTTGCTACTATCTCAGTTGGTCTTGGGTTGCTACTAACCCCAGGGACATTGTTGTCAATTTTTCATATTTATGTGATTAGAATAGACTATAGAATGTTATCCTTGTTGTACATCTATTTGGAAGATAGCAACATTCTCAAAGTAGCTCATTGATCATTAGGCTTTCTCCAGTTTCTCGAATATGTCATGGAGGTTAATTGATGCTAATGGTTGTATAGACTAAAGGAAGCTGATTCAATTTAAGTAGATTTATTGATCTTTCAGGAGTAAATTTAGCACCCTTTATAGCTGCATTTGAGGTGACCCCTCTGATCCTTCATTTGTCAAGCACCCAACTTATGCTTTTTGCTGTCTTCTGTGTTTGATGATGGAGGATGTCAATTGGTTTTTTTGTTTTAAGGAAGAATTGTTTCAGAGAAATTGAAGAAGCATCCACTATTGGCCTGGTATCTAAATTACAATAGCATTTCTGTTTACAGTCTACTTTCTTTATGAAAATATCATCATTGCATATGTTGTTTGCTTCTTTCCATCTCACATGGTTACATCTATCTAATACCAATCAACAGTTACTAAGAAGTACCTTTTTTCTGAAATCTTAAATCTACTTCTTTTTGAATGTCTGTATGTTAGTTTTCTTTCATAATACTACTTGAGCATGCATTTTACATGGTAGAGTTTAACCATTAATATTCATTTTTGTTGATTTTGACTTATCAAATGTTTTTTTAATTGGCTTTTATGTGTTAGACAGCAAAGGAGAATTTTGAGTTGGCCCTAGAAGCAGACAACTCAAATACGCATGCAAGATATTGGCTTTCAAAACTTCATCTCAAGTACCATGTACCTGGGGCATGCAAAGCTGTGTATGTTTTTATCTATTTGATTAGAAGATTGGACATCTGCAAAGTGTAGACATTTATCATCGTTCATGTGCTATTATTTCATTCTTCTAAGCAAGAGTAAATAGATCTTCATGCTCCAGTAAATAAGTTTCAAGCTTTTCCTTAATATTTTCTTGAACTTATCATGTGTATTATTGAGATTTTAAAATTCTCCTAACCAATTTACCCATTTTCTGGTTATTAAATAATATATTTTTCAATTTGTTTGATCACTACTTACATGTTATCTAACTTTATGAGATGAGGGAGTTAATTATACTTTCAGTACTTTTTCATGATGTAATTAAAGGGAAATTGAGGAATATTTTCAGCACTTCTTCATGAATTACACTGTTCAAACTCACAGCTGATATTTCCTATCTTTTAATGACAGAGGAGCTGCTTTGTTGGTGGAAGCTGCAGAGATGGGTGATCCAGAAGCTCAATTTGAATTAGCTTGCCGTTTAAGAATTGAGGTATGGTTTCCTTCATCCAAACATATCAATTTTATCAAGAAAAATAAATAGCTAAGCCTATACCACTTTTGAGTTTGTATGGTGTTAAGATGGTTTCTTGCTTTAGTGACAAACCATCTTGACGCCTGCACAAACTTGTTTGAGTTTAGAACTGAGAAGTCGACTAACATCACCTTGATATGTGACACAAGGTTAGCATGTAGGATCGTCCTTTTCTTGGTATGACTTGTGAACTTTTCTAATGGCATGAACTACAAAAATGAATGCTTCTTTGAATTTCTTCTTATCCATACTTTGGTCTCTGTTTATTACTGCAATTAAAAACACAGGCCTATGGATAATTTTGAGCTAGTCTGCATGTCTCTGTCACTACTCTCATTGTTGTGAGGAGAGAACTTGTACGGAATGCAAAATAATTTGATGAATAGCATTTCGATCCATTGAGGGGTTGCAGAAAATTTGATTGTAAGTCTAAGCCATGCATGAGTTCTGATGGGCTTAAATTGTACAACAATAACATACCCATTGTAATTCCACGAGTCGGGTAATGCGCTTAAATTGTGATTCCAAGAATTGAAACTAAAACTAAACTTCGAAGTTTTAGTTACAGAGAAGTCTTCTGAATTGATTTGATTTGTAGGGGCACTTCTAAGCTCACCGAAAACAAGAAAACAGTACTAGTACATCTGGAGAGGTAGTTGGTTTGGTTAAAGGAAAAATCATAGGTCAAGCAGAGTGGGTTTGTGTCAAACAAGTCTGCTATGTATACTGTCAGCCCAGTCTTTGATAGGTTAATATGTCGGGTGTTTCAAGGATATCTATTTTTCTCCATCATGCCCATCAGGAGATTACTAGTTTAGGAGTGCAGAATTGACTGCCTTATTGAGTTTCCCCTGTTCTCTTGTTCAGCCGTAAATACATTCTTTAAAAGTTTTGACTGTTTTTATATATTGGACGATCTTCACAGAATGAGTATGTGCAATCAGATCAGCAAGCATTTTACTACTTGGAGAAGGCTGTTGACCAGGTGTGTATTTTATTAGTGATGTTGAAGTTATTCTTGCTTGCATGAGTGCCTTAAATTTCTTGCGAAAATTCTTCTTCTTTTTTTTCAGTTGCATCCAGGTGCACTTTACCTCTTAGGTGCTGTGTATCTTACTGGGGATTGCGTGCAAAAGGATGTTGGCTCTGCATTGTGGTGTTTCCATAGAGCATCTCAGAAGGTACAATGCATTTTTACTGCATGTTGAATGCACCGAATCAGTACATATGGACTAACTATGTAATGACGAATTATATGCTTTTGTTGAAGACGTTTTTCATACTAAACTTAAAAAGGAAAATTAGATATTTAACTTACTGGATTTGTGCATTTTGGGAAGCATGTCGCGTTAACAAATCATGATTGGTGTAATTTGGCACTTCACCTTGCTGAAAATTGCTTTACTAGCAAATAAGTGAAGAGCGAATCTTCTAATACAACATCTTACTTCATCACAAAGTCAAGAGCCAATCTACAATGAATCCCACATACTTTTCTTTGCTTGATGTAGGGTCATGCTGGAGCAGCGATAGCGTATGGATCCCTTTTACTCACAGGTAGACTGTCCCCTCTTGTTATTTTCTTTTGAGAAAGGTAACTGTTTGCATATATAATCAGCACAGAGGCAGTGCTAGAAGCCAATATTTACCTTAAAAAAAAGTGTGCCCTTGCTCTTGTTACAAGGATTCTATAACATCCAACAGTGAGGCTATCCCCTCTTGTTATAAACTTAGCTGGATGCCGCTTCCATCTTATTACGAGCTTTTTTCCAAGTCTTTTTGATTTATCATGTTACAAAGAAAACAATCATGATGTCATGGTATGATAATGGTGAATATGACTTGTTCTGGATGGAAGGAAATATAACGAAAAAATATGAAAAGGCTTTGCTGATCAATGATCACCACAGATGTCAAACCAGTGGAGTAAAGGGTATCATGAACTTGTTACTGTTGCACATAAATTCTTTCGAAGATGATATACGGCTGGTTTGGGTATATCTTAGACTTTTTGTTCTGAGCAAATTAAGATTCTCAATTTCAGGTGTGGAACTTCCAGAATCAATAACAAAATTTTATGTGAAGAGGGGGTCGTCAAGGAGAAATGGAGTTGATCCTGGGCTTAATCCAATTGAGCTGGCCAGAGAACAATTTGAAATTGCTGCGAAATCAGGATCTGACCTTGGATTTAGATGGTTGCAAAGACTTGAGGAGGAAGTGAAACGTCTGCAGTCTTCCTAGTTCATGAATACATAGTGTCGATTGATTAACGTACCTACTCAGAGCATTAAGCTGTTGAACAGTCTTGTTTTTACACAGCATTTCTCGCGCTATATCTTAAATATGTGTTATGTATACAGATATTATGTTTTGTGTGCACATGCACAAACTTTTATATATTTGAACTGTTTGGTGCTCTTAGAGTAGGTTCATCTAGTGTCCCATAGATATCATATATGTCATCAATGATAGAAAGTATGTTATTTTTGATGTTACTTTTCCTTATAACCGTATACTGAGGCTCAAAGTAGATGCCTAAACTCCAGAAGTAATCCTCTACCAATCATTCTCTTACACAAGGTAATGTATTCACTATTTCCAAAATTTTCCACCACCTACAACAAAGAAAAGAATATATACTCAAATTTGAAGTTGGAACATATAAAGGCTCCTCAAGAAAGTTTGTAAACATTTCACCAATTAGATTAAGATGTATATATAGGTGAATGACTAGTTAGTTACCTTGTGAGATCAGATAAACTCCTTTTGATCCTTTTGATGCAACCTTTGCAAGATGTTGAAGTCTAATTTGGCAAAGTTTAGTAATACTTGATTGTGATTTTGATTTTATTGGTAAAGATGATATGTATTTCCTTGTTTCTACCCTCACTATACCATCTTTAATTGGAAACTTGAGTGCATTATTGATATGTTGTGCAAGTTGGGAGTTGTTCAATTACCACAGTTTCAATTGAGTGATGGTGAAATTCAGTGATTCATCCAGAATTTCTTTATCATGTACTCTGAATTGTGCTGCCTCATATAAGTTCAACATTTCATATACGTCCTTAACCAATTCTTTCTTGAAATGTCCCAGTGAACTTCCTAAAAGTATCTGCTTCAAATTTATATTTATATATATATATTATGAGAAAGGAAAAAAGATTATGGATCGATCAATGAGAAAAAAAATTTCGGTGATCGTTGTATGCAGGATTAAATTGTGAGTCGGGGTTTGAGTCGAATCTTGGGTCGAAGTAGGAGTCAGGAAGTTGAATCTCCAAACTCATGTTTCGAACTCAATCAAATACTCTAGATTCGACCTTGACTTGACACCCGACTCTCTATCCCGACCATAATTTGGGATTTGACTCCCGAGGGGTCCGTAACGAGCCTGAGAAGAGGCCCAGGTGGCCCAACGGGGTTGGAGATGACCTGGTAGGATTTTATGGGCCAAGGAATAAGAAACAGATGATTTGGGCAGTTTTTTTGTGGGTGTTAGCCCACGGTTCCTGGTGCTGCCCAAGGCTCAGGGCCAACTTTCCTGAAATATTATACTGAGGGGTCCGTATCGAACCCGGCAAGGGCCCGAGGTGGCCCGGCGGGGATGGAGATGGCCTGGTAAGATTTTATGGGCCAAGAAACAGGAAACAAGCGATTTAGGCAATTTTTCGTGTGTGTTAGCCCACGATTCTTGGCGCTGCCTGGGGCTCGATGCCAATTTTTCCAAAATATTATACCGAGGCATCCGTAACGACCCCGCCAAGAGGCCTAAGTGGCCCGGCGGGGTTGGAGATGACCTGGTAGGATTTTATGGGCCAAGGAACTGGAAACAAGAGATTTGTGCAACTTTTTGTGGGTGTTATCCCACGGTTCCTGGCGCTACCCGGGGCTCGAGACCAATTTTCCAAAAACATTATTCCGAGGGGTCCGTAACGAGCTCGGAAAGAGGCCCAGGTAGTCAGGCGGTGTTGGAGATGGCCTGGTAGGATTTTATGGGCCAAGGAACAGGAAATAGACGATTTCTATAGTTTTTCATTTGTGTTAGCCCACGATTCCTGGTACTGCCCGGGGATCGGGGCCAATTTTCTTGAAAAATTATATCCTGGATTCCGTAATAAGCCCGACAAGAGGCTCAGGTGGCCCAGCGGGGTTGGACATGACCCAGTAGGATTTTATGGGCCAAGTAACAAGAAACAAACGATTTGGACAACTTTTCGTAGGTGTTAGCCCATGGTTTCTGGGGCTGGCCGGGGCTCTGGGCCAACTTTCTCAAAATATTATATCGAGGGGTCCGTAACGAGCATCGCAAGAGGACTAGGTGGCTCGACGGGTTTGGAGATGGCCTAGTAGGATTTTATGGGCAAAAGAACAGAAAATCAACAATTTGGGTAGTTTTTCATTGTTTTAACCCACGGTTCCTTGTACTGCCTGGGGCTCGGAATCAACTTTCCTAAAAAATTATACTGAGGGGTCTGTAACGAGCCCAATAAAAGGCCCAGGTGGCCCGATGGGGTTTGACATGACCTGGTAGGATTTTATGGGCCAAGGAATAGAAAACATACGATTTGGCCAGTTTTTTTGTTGGTGTTAGCCCAGGTTCCTGGTGCTACTCGGAGCTTGGGGCAAACTTTCCCAAAAAAATATACCGAGGGGTCCTTAATGAATCCAGCAAGAGGCCCAGGTGGCCCGTCGTGGTTGGAAATGACCTGATAAGATTTTATGGGCAAAGGAATAGAGAACAAATGGTTTCAACAGTTTTTCATGGGTGTTAGCCAATGGTTTCTGACGCTTCCCAGGGCTCGGGGACAACTTTCCCAAAAAATTATACAGATGGGTCTGTAAGGAGCCCGACAAGAGTCCCAGATGGCCCGACAGGATTAGAGATGGCCTGGTAGGATTTTATGTGCCAAAGAATAGGAAATAGGTGATTTGAGCAATTTTTCATAGGTGTTATCCCACGGTTCTTGGGGCTGCTCGGGGCTTGGGGTCAACTTTCACAAAACATTATACCGAGGGGCCTGTAACGAGCCCGACAAGGGGCCTAGGTGGCTCAGTGGGGTTAGAGATGACCTGGGAGGATTTTATGGGCCATAGAACAGGAAATAGACGATTTGGTCAGGTTTTATGGGTGTTAGCCCACGGTTCCTGGTGCTGCTCGGGGCTTGGGGCCCGGGGCCAACTTTTCCAAAATATTATACCGAGGAGTCCGTAACGAGCCCGGAAAGAAGCCCAGTTGGCCCGGCGGGGTTGGAGATGGCCTAGTAGGATTTTATGGTCCAAGGAAAAAAAAAATTTGGGCAGTTAATCGTAGGTGTTAACCCACGGTTCCTAGTGCTGCCGGGGCTTGGGGCCAACTTTCACGAAAAATTATACCAAGGTGTCCATAACAAGATCGATAAGAGGCCCAGGTGGCTCGATGGGGTTAGAAATGACCTGGTAGGATTTTATGGGCCAAGGAACAAGAAATAGCAATTTGGGCAATTTTTATGGATGTTAGCCCATGGTTTCTAGTGCAGCCCCGGGGCCAACTTTCCCAAAATATTATACCGAGGGGTCCATAACGAGCTCGAAAAGAATCTCAGTTGGCCCAGCAGGGTTGGAGATGACTTGGTAGGATTTTATGGGCCAAGGAAAATAAAACAGGCGATTTGGGCAATTGTTTGTGGGTGTGTTAACCCACGGTTCCTAACGCTGTTCGGGGCTTGGGGTAAACGTTCACAAAAAATTATATCGAGGTGTCTGTAATAAGACTAGCAAGAGGCCTAGGTGGCTCGACGGGGTTAGAAATAGTCTGGTAGGATTTTATGGGCCAAGGAACAAGAAATAACGATTTGGGCGGTTTTTATGGGTGTTAGCCCACAGTTCCTGGCGCTGCCCCGAGCTCGGGGATAACTTTCCCAAAAAATTATACCGAGGGGTATGTAATGAGCTCGACAATAGGCCCAGGTGGCCCAGCGAGGTTGTAGATGGCCTGGTCGAATTTTATGGACAAAGGAACAGGAAATAAGCAATTTAAGCAGTTTTTCGTAGGTGTTAGCCCATGGTTCCTGGCGCTGCCCGGGGTTCGGGGCTAAATTTTTTGAAATATTATACGGAGTGTCCCATAATGGGCCCGATAAGAGGTCTAAGTGTCCTAACAGGGTTGGAGATGACCTGATAGGATTTTATGGGCCAAAGAATAGAAAATAGGCGATTTGGGTATATTTTGTAGGTGGTAGCCCACGGTTCCTGGCGCTACCCGAGGCTCGGGTCCAACTTTCTTAAAATATTATACCAAAGTGTCTTTAACGAGCCTGGAAAGAGGCCTAGGTGGGAAATGAGGTTGGAGATGTCCTTGTAGGATTTTATGGGCCAAGGAATAGGAAATACGATTTTGGTATTTTTTATGGGAGTTATCCCATGGTTCCTAGCGCTGTCGAGGCCAACATTCTAGAAAAATTATACTGAGGGGTCCGAAATTACCCCAAAAAGAGGCCCAGGTGGCCCAGCAGGGTTGGAGATGGCCTGATCGGATTTTATGAGCCAAGCAACAAGAAACAAGCGATTTGGGCAGTTTTTTGTGGGTGTTAGTACACATATCCTGGCGCTGCTGGGGGCTCGGGGCCAACTTTTACAAAAAATTATATCGAGGGGTCTGTAACAATCAAGGTAAGAAGCCCAGGTGGCCTGCCAAGGTTGGATATGGCCTGGTAGTATTTTATAGGCTATGGAACAAGAAACATAAGATTTGGACAGTTTTTCGTGTGTGTTAGCCCACGGTTCCTGGTGCTACCCAAGACTCGGGGTCAATTTTTCTAAAAAATTATACCAAAAGATACGTAACGAGCTCAAAAATTTGCCGAGGTGGCCCGACGGGATTGGAGATAGCTTGGTTGGATTTTATAGGCCAAGGAACAAGAAACAGAAAATTTGGGCAGTTTTTCGTGGGTGTTTGCCCACGGTTCCTGGCGCTTCCCTAGGCTCAGGTCAAACTTTCCCAAAAAATTATACCGAGAGGTCTGTAACGAGCCAAGCAAGAGGCCTAGGTGGCCTGTCGGGGTTAGATATGGTCTGATAGTATTTTATGGGCCAAGGAACAAGAACTAAATGATTTGGGCAGTTTTTCGTAGGTGTTAGCCCATGGTTATTAGCGCTGCCCAGGGCTCGGGGCCAACTTTCCCAAAACATTATATCGACGGATCTATAATGAGCTAGTCAAGAGGACCAGGTGGCCCGTCGGGGTTAGATATGGCCTAGTAGTATTTGTTTGGCCAAGGAACAAGAAATAGGTGATTTGACCAGTTTTTCGTGAGTGTTAGCCCACGTTCGTGGGTGTTAGCCCATAGTTCCTGGTGCTGCCCGGGGCTAACTTTCCAAAAATATTATATCGAGGGGTCTGTAACTAGCCAGACAAGAGGTCCAAGTAGCACGCCGGGGTTGGATATGGCCTGGTAATATTTTAAGGGCCAAGGAATAAGAAACAGACAATTTGGGCAGTTTTTCATGGGTGTTAGCCCACAATTTTTGACGCTGCCCGAGGATAGGGGACAACTTTCTAAAAACATTATACTGAGGAGTTTGTAATGAGCCAGGTAAGAGGCCCAGGTGGCCCGCCGGGGCTGGATATGTCCTGGTAGCATTGTATGGGCCAAGGAATAAGAAATTGACAATTTGGGCAGTTTTTCATGGGTGTTAGCCCACGATTCCTTGCGCTGCCCGGGGCTCGGGGCCACTTTCCAAGAAAGGTATATCGAGGGGTCTGTAACAATCCAGGCAAGAGGCCCAGGTAGCCTGCCGGGGTTGAATATGGCCTGGTGATATTTTATGGGGCAAGGAACAAAAAATAGGCAATTTGGGCAGTTTTTCATGGGTGTTAGCCCACAGTTCCTTGCGCTGCCCGGGGCTCGGGGCCAACTTTCCCAAAATATTATATCGAGGGGTCAATAACTCGCCAGGAAAGAGGCCATGTTGGCTCGCCGGGGTTGGATATGACCTGGTAGTATTTTATGAGCCAAGGAACAAGAAACAGACGATTTGGGCAGTTTTTCGTGGGTATTTGCCCACGGGTCTTGACGCTGCCCGGGGCTTGGGGCCACCTTTCACCAAAATTTATACCGCGGGGTTTGTAACGAGCCAGGAAAGAGACCCAGGTAGCCCGCCGGTGTTGGATATGGCCTGGTAGTATTTTATGGGCCAAGGAACAAGAAACAGGTGATTTGGGTAGTTTTTCGTGGATGTTAGTCCACGGTTCCTGACAGTGCTCGGGGCCAACTTTCCCAAAAACGTATACTGAGGGGTCTATAACGAGTCAGACAAGAGACCCACGTGGCCCGCCTGGGTTGGATATGACCTGGTAGTATTTTTTGGTCCAAGGAACAAGAAACATGTGATTTGGGTAGTTTTTCATTGGTGTTAGCACACGGTTTTTGGTGCTGCCTGGGGCTCGGAGCCAACTTTCCAAAAACATTATATTGAGGGATCTGTAACGAGCCAGAAAAGAGTCCCAAGTGGCCTGCCGGGGTTGGATATAGCCGGGTAGTATTTTATGGGCCAAGAAATAAGAAATAAGCAATTTGGGCTATTTTTCGTGGGTGTTTGCCCACGGTTCTTGGCACTACCCGGAGTTCGAGGCCAACGTTCCAAAAATATTATACCAAGGGGTCTCTAACGAGCCAGGCAAGAGGCCCAGGTGGCCCGTCGGAGTTGGATATGGCCAAGTAGTATTTTATGGGCCAAGGAACAAGAAAGAGGTGACTTGGGTAGTTTTTCGTGGGTGTTAGCCCACGGTTCCTAGATCTACCCGCTGCTTGAGGCCAACTTTCCCAAAAAGTTATACCGAGGGGTCTGCCATGATGCAGGCAAAAGGCCCAGGTGGCCCACCGGGGTTGGATATGGCTTGGTAATATTTTATGGGCCAAGGAACAAGAAACAGATGATTTGGGCAGTTTTTTGTGGATATTAGCCCATGGTTCCTAGTGTTTCCCGATGCTCAGGGCCAACTTTCCCAAAATTTTATACCGAGTGCTCGGTAACGAGCCAGGCAAGAGGCTCATGTGGCCCACCGAGATTGTATATGGCCTGGTAGTATTATATGGGCCAAGTAAAAAGAAACAAGTAATTTGGGTAATTTTTCGGGGGTGTTAGCCCACGGTTCTTGGCGCTACCCGGGGCTCGGGGCCAAATTTCCCAAAAATTATACCGATGGGTCTATAACAAGCCAGACAAGAGATGCAGGTGGTCCGCCGGGGTTGGATATGTCCTGGTAGTATTTTATGGGCAAATGAAAAAGAAATAGGTGATTTGTTTTTCGTGGGTGTTAGCCCACGGTTCCTGGCGCTGCCCGGGGCTTATGGCTAACTTTCCCAAAAAATTATACCGAGGGGTCTGTAATGATCCAGGCAAGAGGTCCAGGTGACTCGCTAGGGTTGAATATGGACTGGTAGTATTTTATGGGCCAAGGAACAAGAAATAGGTGATTTGGGTAGTTTTTCGTGGGTGTTAGCCCATGGTTCCTTGCGCTTCCCGGGGCTCAGGGCTAACTTTCTTAAAAAAATATAGCGAGGGATCTGTAACGAGCCATACAAGAGGCCTAGGTGGCCGACCGGGGTTGGATATGGCTTGGTAGTATTTTATGGGCCAAGGAACAAGAGATAGGTGATTTAGGCAATTTTTCGTGGGTGTTAGCCTACGGTTCCTAGCGCTACCCAAGGCTCGGGACCAACTTTCCCAAAATATTATACCGAGGGGTCTGTAATGAGCCAGGAAAGAGTGCCATGTGGCCCATCGTGGTTGGATATGGTCTGGTCGTATTTTATGGGCCAAGGAACAAGAAACAGGTGATTTGAATAGTTTTTCGTGTGTGTTAGCCCACGGTTTCTGACGCTGCCCAGGGCTAGGGATAACTTTCCAAAAATATTATACCGAGGGGTCTGTAACGATCTAGGCAAGAGGCCCACGTGGCACGCCGAGGTTGGATATGACCTGGTAGTATTTTGTGGGCCAAGGAACAAGAAATAGGCGATTAAGACACTTTTTTGTGGGTGTTAGCCCACGCTTACTGGCGCTGCCTGGGGCTCGAGGCCAAATTTCTCAAAAAATTATACCGAGAGGTCTATAACAAGCCAGGCAAGATGCCTAGGTGGCCCGCCGAGGTTGGATATGGCCTGGTAGTATTTTATGGCTAAGGAACAAGAAACAGACAATTTGAAAAGTTTTTCGTGGGTGTTAGCCCACGGTTCCTAGTACTGCCCGGGACTCTGGGCCAACTTTCCATAAAACTTATACCGAGGGGTCTGTAACGAGCCAAGAAAGAGGCCTAGGTGGCTCGTTGGGGGTCAGATATGTCCTGAGAGTATTTTATGGGCCAACGAACAAAAAATAGAAAATTTGGGTAGTTTTTCATATGTGTTAGCCCATGGTTCCTACCATTGCCTGGGGCTCAGGGCCAACTTTCCTAAAAATTATATCGAGGGGTCTGTAACGATCCAGGCAAGAGGCCCAGGTGGCCCGCTGGGGTTGGATATGACCTTGTAGTATTTTAGGTGCTAAGGAACAAGAAACAAGTGATTTGGGCAGTTTTTGTGGGTGTTAGCACACAATTCTTAGCGCTGTCCGGGGCTCGGGGCCAACCTTCCCAAAAAATTATACCAAAGAGTCTGTAACGCGCCAGGTAAAAGTCTCAGGTGGCCCGCCGGGGTTTGATATGGCCTGTTAGTATTGTATGGTCTAAGGAATAAGAAACAGGTTACTTGGACAGTTTTTTGTGGGTGTTAGCCCACGGTTCCTGGTACTGCCCGGGGCTTAGGGCTAACTTTACCAAAAAATTATATTGAGGTGTCTATAACGAGCCAGGAAAGAGGCACAGGTGGCCCTCCGATGTTGGATATGGCCTGGTAGTATTTTATAAGTCAAGGAACAAGAAACAGACAATTTGGACAATATTTTGTGGGAGTTAGCCCACGGTTCCTGGCACTGCCCGGGGCTCGGGGCTAACTTTTCCAAAAAATTATACCGAGGGGTCTGTAACGAGCTAGGTAAGATGCCCAGGTGGCCCGCTGGGGTTAGATATGACGTGGTAAATTTTTATGTGCCAAGGAAAAAGATACAAGCGATTTGGGCAGTTTTTCATAGGAGTTAGCCTACAATTTGTTTAGCTGCCCAGGGCTCGGGGACAACTTTCCCATCAAATTATACCGAAGGGTTTATAACGATCCTGGAAATAGGCCCAGGTGGCCCGTTAGGGTTGGATATGGCCTGGTAGTATTTTATGGGCTAAGGAACAAGAAACAGACAATTTGGATAGTTTTTCATGGGTGTTAGCCAACGGTTCATGGCGCTGCCCGGGGCTCGGGGCCAACTTTCCCAAAAACTTTTTATTGAGGGGTCTGTAATTAGCCATACAAGAGGTTCAGGTGGCCCGCCGGGGTTGGATATGACTTGATAGTATTTTATGGGTCAAGGAACAAGAAACAGATAATTTGGGCAGTTTTTCATGGGTGTTAGCCCACGGTTCCAGTCGCTGCCCGGGGCTCGAGACTAATTTTTCCAAAAAATTAGACTGAGGTGTCTGTAACCAGCTAGGCTAGATACCCAGGTGGCTTGTCGGGGTTGGATATGGCCTGGTAGTATTTTATGGGCCAAGGAACAAGAAATAGGGGATTTGGGTAGTTTTTCATGGGTGTTAGCCCACGGTTCCTGGCGCTGCCCAGGGCTCGAGGAAAAATTTCCCAAAATATTATACCGAGGGGTCTGTAATGAGCCAGACAAGAGTCCTAGGTGGCCCGCTAGGTTGGATATATCCTGTTAGTATTTTATGGGCAAAGGAACAAGAAACAAATAATTTGGGTAATTTTTCGTAGGTGTTAGCCCACGGTTCGTGGCGTTGCCCGGGGCTCGAGGCCATATTTGTCAAATAATTATACCGAGGGGTCTGTAACGAGCCAGACAAAAGTCCTAGGTGGCCCGCCGGGTTGGATATGTCGTGGTAGTATTTTGTGGGCCAAGGAACAAGGAACGGGCGATTTGGGCAGTTTTTCATAGATGTTAGCCCACGGTTCCTGGCGCTACCAAGGTCTCGGGGCCAACTTTCCAAAAATATTATATCGAGGGGTCTGTAATGAGTCAGGAAAGAGGCTTAGATGGCCCGCTGGTGTTGGATTTGACATAGTAGTATTTTATGGGCCAAAGAACAAGAAATAGGCAATTTATACAGTTTTTCATAGGTGTTAGCCCACGGTTCCTGGCACTGCCCAAGGCTCGGGGCCAACTTTCCTTAAAAATTATACCGAGGGGTCTATAACGAGCCATATAAGAGGCCTAGTTGGCCCGCTGGGGTTGGATATGACCTGGTAGTATTTTATTGGCCAAGGAACAAGAAAAAGATGATTTGGGCAATTTATCGTGGGTGTTAGCCCACGGTTCCTGGCGCTGCCCGGGGTTCGAGGCAAACTTTCTAAAAGAATTATACAGAGGCGTCTGTAACGAGCCAGGTAAGATACCCAGGTGACACGTCGGAGTTGGATATAGCCTGGTAGTATTTTATGGGCCAAGGAACAAGAAATAGGTGATTTGTGCTGTTTTTCGTGGTTGTAAGCCCACGGTTCCTGGCGCTGCTTGGGGCTCGGGGCCGAATTTCTAAAATAACTATATCGAGGGGTCTGTAACGAGTCAGGCAAGAGTCCTAGGTGGCCCGTCGAGTTGGATATATCCTGATAGTATTTTATGGCCCAAGAAATAAGAAACAAGCGATTTGGGCAGTGTTTAATGGGTGTTAGCCCACGATTCCTGGCGTTGCCTGGGGATCGGGGCCAAATTTCCCAAAATATTTTGCCGAGGGGTCTGTAAAGAGTCAGGAAAGAGACCCAGGTGGCCCGCTGGGGTTGGATATGACCTGATATTATTTTATGGTCTAAGGAATAAGAAATAGGCGAGTTGGGTAGTTTTTAATGGGTGTTAGCCCATGATTCCTGGCGCTACCCGGGGCTCGGGGCCAACTTTCCAAAAATATTATATCGAGGGGTCTGTAACGAGCTAGGAAAGAGGCCCAGGTGGACCGCCGAGGTTGGATATGACCTAATAGTATTTTATGGGCCAAGGAATAAGGAACAAACAATTTAGGCAATTTTTTGTGGCTGTTAGCCCACGGTTCCTGGGCGTTGCCTGGGGCTGGGGGGCCAACTTTCCAAAAAACTTTTATTGAGGGGTATGTAATGAGCCATGCAAGAGGCCCAGGTGGCCTTCCGTGGTTGGATATGGCCTGGTAGTATTTTATGGGCCAAGGAACAAGAAATAAGTGATTTTGGTAGTTTTTTGTGGGTGTTAGCCCACGGTTCCTGGCGCTATCCGAGGTTCGAGGCCAACTTTCCCAAAACATTATAGTGAGATGTCTGTAACGAGACTAGAAAGAGGCTCAAGTGGCCTGCCGAGGTTGGTTATGGTCTAGTTTTATTTTATGGACCAAGGAAAAAGGAACAGGCGATTTGGCCAATTTTTCATGGGTGTTAGCCCACGGTTCCTGGCGCTGCCAAGGGCTCAAGGAAAACTTTCCAAAAATATTATACCGAAGGGTTTGTAATGAGCCAGACAAGAGGCCTAGGTGGCCCGCCGGGGTTGGATTACGCTTGGTAGTATTTTATGGGCCAAGGAACAAGAAAAAAATGACTTGGGTAGTTTTTACTAGGTGTTAGCCCACGATTCCTGGCGCTCCCTGGGGATCAGGGCCAACTTTCCCAAAAAATTATACCAAGGGTTTTGTAACATGCCAGTAAAGAGGCCCAGGTGGCCCGTCGGTGTTGGATATGGCTTTGTAGTATTTTATGGGCCATGAAACAAGAAACAAGCGATTGTGACAGTTTTTCGTGGGTGTTAGCCCACAGTTCCTTGCGCTGCTCGGGGCTCAGGGCCAACTTTCCTATAAAATTATATCGACGGGTCTGTAATAAGCCAGACAAGAGGCCCAGGTAGCCCTCTAGAGTTGGATATGGCCTGGTAGTATTTTATGGGCCAAGGAACATGAAACAAGAAATTTGGGCAAATTTGTATGGGTTTTAGCCCACGATTCTTGGCGTTGCCCAGGGCTCGGGACCAACTTTCCTAAAATTATTATACCAAGGGGTCTATAACAAGCCAGTCAAGAGGCCCAGATGGCAAGCCGGGGTTGGATATGTCCTGGTAGAATTTTATGGCCAAAGAACAAGAAATATGCGATTTGGACAGTTTTTCGTGGGTGTTAGCCTATGGTTCCTGGCGCTGCCCGAGGGTCAGCGCAAACCTAAAAAAATATTATACCGAGTGGTCTGTAATGAACAAGGCAAGAGGCCCAAGTGACTCGTTGGGGTTAGATATGACCTAGTAGTATTTTATAGGCCAAAGAATAAGAAACAGGCGATTTGGATAATATTTCGTGGGTGTTAGCCCATGATTCCTGGCGCTGCCCGAGGCTCAGGGTAACCCTTAAAAAATATTATACCGAGTGGTCTGTAACGAGCTAGGCAAGAGGCCCAGGTGGACCGCCGAGGTTGGATATGGCCTGATAGTATTTTATGGGCCAAGGAATAAGGAACATACGATTTAGGCAGTTTTTCGTGGCTATTAGCCCACGGTTCCTGGCGTTGCCTGGGGTTGGGGGCCAACTTTCCAAAAAACTTTTATTGAGGGGTTTGTAATGAGCCAGGCAAGAGGCCCAGGTGGCCTGCCGGGGTTGGATATGACCTGGTAGTATTTTATGGGCCAAAGAACAAGAAATAAGTGATTTGGATAGTTTATTGTGGGTGTTAGCCCACGGTTCCTGGCGCTATCCGAGGTTTGAGAACAACTTTCCCAAAAAATTA
Organism: Solanum aculeatissimum; assembly: GCA_038996855.1. Lineage (NCBI taxonomy): Eukaryota > Viridiplantae > Streptophyta > Magnoliopsida > Solanales > Solanaceae > Solanum > Solanum aculeatissimum. The sequence goes on along the minus strand of JBCEWC010000460.1, from coordinate 10,498 downwards.
TAGTGAGATGTCTGTAACAAGACTAGAAAGAGGCCTAAGTAGCCCGCCGGGGTTGGTTATGGTCTAGTTTTATTTTATGGACCAAAGAAAAAGGAACGGGCGATTTGGCCAATTTTTCATGGGTGTTAGCCCACGGTTCCTGGCGCTGTCAAGGGCTCAAGGCAAACTTTCCAAAAATATTATATCGAGGGGTCTGTAATGAGTCAGGAAAGAGGCCCAGGTGGCCCACCGGGGTTGGATTACGCTTGGTAGTATTTTATGGGCCAAGGAACAAGAAAAAAGTGAATTAGGTAGTTTTTCGTGGGTGTTAGCCCACGGTTCTTCGCGCTCCCTGGGGATCAGGGCCAACTTTCCCAAAATATTATACCAAGGGTCTTGTAACATGCCAGGCAAGAGGCCCAGGTGGCCCGTCGGTGTTGGATATGAATTTGTAGTATTTTATGGGACATGAAACAAGAAACAGGCGATTGTGGCAGTTTTTCGTGGGTGTTAGCCCACAGTTCCTTGCGCTGCTCGAGAGTAAGGGCCAATTTTCATAAAAAATTATACCGACGGGTCTGTAATGAGCCAGACAAGAGGCCCAAGTGGCCCTCTAGAGTTGGATATGACCTGGTAGTATTTTATGGGCCAAGTAACATGAAACAGGAAATTTGGGCAGATTTTAGTGGGTTTTAGCCCACGATTCTTGGCGCTGCCCGGGGCAAATTTTCCTAAAATTATTATACCGAGGGGTCTGTAATGAGCCAGTCAAGAGGCCCAAATGGCCAGCCGGGATTGGATATGTCCTGGTAGTATTTTATGAGCCAAAAAACAAAAAATACGCGATTTGGACAGTTTTTGGTGGGTGTTAGCCTATGGTTCCTGGCGTTGCCCGAGGCTCAGGGGAACCCTAAAAAAATAATATATCGAGTGGTCTGTAACGAGAAAGGAAAGAGGCCCAGGTGGTTCGTTGGGGTTAGATATGACCTAGTAGTATTTTATTGGCCAAGGAATAAGAAACAGTCGATTTGGACAATTTTTCGTGGGTGTTAGCCTACGGTTTCTGGCGCTACCCGAGGCTCAGGGAAACCCTAAAAAATATTATATCGAGTGGTATGTAACGATCAAGGCAAGAGGCCCAGGTGGCTCGTTGGGGTTAGATATGGCTTAGTAGTATTTTATTGGCCAAGGAATAAGAAACAGGCGATTTAGACAGTTTTTCGTGGGTGTTAGCCAACAATTCCTGTTGTTGCCTAGGTTTCAAGGCTAACTTTCTAAAAATATTATACCGTGAGGTCTGAAACGAGCCAGGCAAAAGGTCCAGGTGGCCCGCCGGGGTTGTATTTGGTCTTGTATTATTTTATGAGCCAAGAAATAGGAAATAAGAGATTTAGGCAGTTTTTCGTAGGTGTTAGGCCACGATTCCTGGAGCTTCCCGGGGCTCGAGGCCAACTTTCTAAAAATATTATATCGTAGGATCTATAACGAGCCAGGCAAGAGGCCCAGGTGGCCCGCCGGGGTTGGATTTGGCCTTGAAGTATTTTATGGGCCAAGGAACAAAAAATAAGAGATTTGAACAGTTTTTCGTGGGTGTTAGTCCACGGTTCTGGAATTTCCTGGGGCTCGAGGCCAACTTTCTCGAAACTCATATCGAGGGGTCTGTAACGAGCCAGGTAAGAGGCATAGGTGGCCCACCGGGGTTGGATATAGCCTGGTAGTATTTTCTGGACCAAGGAACAAGGAACAGGCGATTTGGGCAATTTTTCATGGATGTTAGCCCACGATTCCTGGTGCTGCCCAGGGCTCAGGGCTAATTTTCTTAAAATATTATATCGAGGGGTCTGTAACGAGCTAGGAAAGTGTCCTAGGTGGCTTTCCGGGGTTGGATATGACATGGTAGTATTTTATGTGTTAAGGAACAAGAAACAAGCGATTTAGGATATTTTTTGTGGGTGTTAGCCCACAGTTCCTAGCGCTGCACGGGGCTCACGACTATTATTCCTATAAAATTATACCGAGAGGTCTATAACGAGCCAGGCAAGAGGCTCAGGTAGCCCGCCGTGGTTGGATATGGCCTGGTAGTATTTTAAGGGTCAAAGAACAAGAAACATACTATTTGGGCAGTTTTTCATGGGTGTTAGCCCACGCTTCCTTTCACTGCCTGGAGCTCGGGGCCAACTTTCCAAAAAGATTATACCAAGGGGTCTATAATGAGCAAGACAAAAGGCCCAGGTAGCTCGCCGGGGTTGGATGTGGCCTAATAGTATTTTATGGGTCAAGAAATAAGCAATTTGGGCAGTGTTTTGTGGGTGTTAGCCCACGGTTCATGGCGCTGCCTAGGGCTCGGGGCTAACTTTCCAAAAAAAGTCTACCGAGAGGTTTTTAACAAGTCAGGTAAGAGTCCCAGGTGGCCCGTCGAAGTTGATATGGCCTGATAGTATTTTATGGGCCAAGGAACAAGAAAAAGACGATTTTGACAGTTTTTCGTAGGTGTTAGCCCACGATTATAGGCGAAGCCCGGGGCTTGGGGCCAATTTTCCCTAGAAATTTTATCGAGGGGTCTATAACGAGCCAAGCAAGAGGCTCAGGTGGCCCGCCATGGTTTGATATGGCCTGGTAGTATTTTATGGGCCAAGGAACAAGAAATAAGCGACCTGGACAGTTTTTATGGGTGTTAGCCCACGGTTCCTGGCCCTGTCCGGGGCTCGGGGCCAACTTTCCCTAAATATTATATCAAGGGGTCTATACCGTGCTAGGCAAGAGGCCCAGGTTGCTCGTCGGGGTTGTATATGGCCTGGTAGTATTTTATTTGTCAAGGAAAAAGACGGGTGATTTAGTCAGTTTTTCGTGGGTGTTAGCCCACGGTTCTTGGCGCTGCTCGGGGCTAGGGGCCAATTTTCCTAAAAGATTATACCGAGAGGTTTGTTACGAGCAAAGCAAGAGGCCCAAGTGGTCTGCCGGGGTTGGATATTGCCTGGTAGTATTTTATGGGCCAAAGACTCAGAAACAGGCAATTTGGGTAGGTTTTCGTGGGTGTTAGCCCACGGTTTCTGGCGCTGCCCAGGGCTCGGGGCCAACTTTCCCCAAAACTTATACCATGGGTTCTATAACGAGCCAGGAAAGAGGTCCAGGTGGACTGTCGAGGTTAGATATTGCCTGTTAGTATTTTATGCACCAAGGAACAAGAAATAAGCGATTTGGATAGTTTTTCGTGGGTGTTAGCCCACGGTTCAAGGCATTGCCCGAGGCTAGAGGCCAACTTTCTCAAAATATTATAGTGAGGTGCCTATAATGAGACAGACAAGAGGCCCAAGTGGCCTGCCAGGGTTGGATATGACCTAGTTGTATTTTATGGGCCAAGGAACAAAGAACTGACGATTTGGGCAGTTTTTCGTGGGTGTTAGCCCACGGTTCCTGGTGCTTCCAAGGGCTTAAAGCCAAATTTCCCAAAATATTATATCGAGGGGTCTGTATTGAACTAGGCAAGAGGCCCGGGTGGCCCTCCGGGATTGAATTTGGCCTGATAGTATTTTATGGTCCAAGGAACAAGAAATAAGCGATTTGGGTAGTTTTTTGTGGGTGCCAGCCCACGGTTTTTGGCGCTCCATGGGGCTCAGGGACAACTTTCCCAAAACATTATACCGAGTGTTTTGTAACATGCTAGGTAAGAGGCCCAGGTGGCCCATCTGTGTTGGATATGGCCTTGTAGTATTTTTTGGGCTAAGGAACCAAAAACAGGCGATTTAGACAGTTTTTCGTGGGTGTTAGCCCACAGTTCCTGGCGCTGCTCGGGGATCAGGGCCAGCTTTCCCAAAATATTATCCCAAGGGATCTGTAATGAGCCAAAAAAGAGGCCCAGGTGCCACAGCGGGGTTGGATATGGCCTGGTAGTATTTTATGGGCCAACGAATATGAAACAGGCAATTTGGGTAGATTTTCATGGGTGTTAGCCCACGATTTTGGGCGTTGCCCAGGGCTCGAGTCCAACTTTCCTAAAAATATTATACCGAGGAGTGCAATGAGTCAGTCAAGAGGCCCAGATAGCCCAGTGGGATTTGATATGTCCTGGTAGTATTTTATGAGCCAAGGAACAAGAAATAGGTGATTTGGATAGTTTTTCGTGGGTGTTAGCCCACGGTTCCTGGCGCTGCCCGAGGCTCAAGGCCAACCTTTAAAAAAATATTATAGCGAGTGGTCTGTAACAAGCAAGGCAAGAGGTCCAGGTGGCTCTCCGGAGTTAGATATGGCCTAATATTATTTTATTGGCTAAAGAACAAGAAACAGGTAATTTGGGTAGTTTTTCGTGGGTGTTAGCCACGATTCCTGTCGCTGCCCAGTGCTCGGGGCTAACTTTCTAAAAAAATTATACGAGGGGTCTATAATGAGCCCAGAAAGAGGCCCAGACAGCCCGATGGGTTGGATATGGACTGGTAGTATTTTATGGGCCAAGGAACAACAATCAAGAGATTTGGGCAATGTTTTATGGGTGTTAGCCCACGATTCGTGGCGCTGCCCACGGCTAAGGGTCAACTTTTCAAAAAAATTATACCGAGGTATCTGTAATGAGTCAGGAAAGAGGCCAGGTGGCCTGCCGGGGTTGAATATGACCTGGTAGTATTTTATGGGCCAAGGAACAAGAAATAGGCGATTTGGATAGTTTTTTGTAGGTGTTAGCCTATAGTTCCTGGCGCTGCCCGGGGCTCGGGGCAAACTTTCCCAAAGAATTATACCGAGAGGTCTATAATGAGCTAGGCAAGAGGCTCTGGTAGCCCGCTAGGGTTGGATATGGTCTGCTAGTATTTTATGGGCCAAGGAACAGGAAATAGGTGATTTGGACAGTTTTTCGTGGGTGTTAGCCCACGGTTCCAGGCGCTGCCTAGGGCATGTCGCCAACTTTTCAAAAAAATTATACCGAGGGGTCTGTAACGAGCCAAGCAAAAGGTATAAGTGGCCCACCGGGGTTGAATATGACCTAGTAGTATTTTATGGACCAAACAAGAAATTGGCAATTTGGGCAGTTTTTCGTGGGTGTTAGCCCATGGTTCCTGACACTTCTTAGGCCTCAGAGCCAAATATTCCAAAAAAATATACCGAGGGATCTGTAACGATCCAGATATAAGACCCACGTAGCCCACCAAGGTTGGATATGGTCTGGTAGTATTTTATGGGACGAGGAAGAAGAAATAGACGATTTGGGCAGTTTTTCATGGGTGGTAGCCCATGGTTCCTAGCCTTGCTCAGGGTTCGAGACCAACATTCCTAAAAAATTATATCGAGGGATTTGTAACGACCCAGGAAAGAGGCCCAGGTGGCCCGCCGCAGTTGGATATGGCGTGGTAGTATTTTATGGGCCAAGGAATAAGAAACAAGCGATTTGGACAATTATTTGTGGGTTTTAGCCCACGGTTCCTGGTGTTGCCAGGGGCTCGGGGCCAACTTTCCTTAAAAACTATAGTGAGGGGTCCGTAACAAGCTCAGAAAGAGGCCTAGGTGGCCCGACGGTGTTGGAGATGGCTTGGTAGGATTTTATGGGCCAAGGTATAGGAAATAAGTAATTTGGGAAATTTTTCGTGGGTGTTAGCCCATAATTACTGGCCTTTCCCGGGGCTCGGGACTAACTTTCTCGAAAAATTATACTTAAGGGTCCGTAAAAAGCTCGAAATAGGACCAGTTGTCCCAAAGGGGTTGGAGATTGCCTAGTAGGATTTTATTGGCTAAGGAACAGGAAATAGACGATTTGGGTAGTTTTTCATGGGTGTTAACCCACAGTTTGTGGTGTTGCCTGGGGCTAAGGTCTAACTTTCTTGAAAAATCATGCCAGTGGGTTCAAAACTATCCCTCCAAGAGCCTCAGGTGTCCCAGCGGCACTAGAGGTCGCCTGGTAGGATTTTATGAGCCAAGAAATAGGAACCAAATAATTTCGATAGTTTTTGTGGGTGTTAGCCCACGGTTTCTGGCCCTGTCCGGGGTTCGGAGCCAACATTCCCAAAAAATTATACCGAGGGGTCTGTAATGAGCTAAGCAAGAGGCTCAGGTGGCCCACCAGAGTTTGATATGACCTGGTAGTATTTTTTGGGCTAAGGAACAAGAAACTAGCGATCTTGGCAATTTTTCATGGATGTTAGCCCACGGTTCTTGGTGTTGCCAAGGACTCGGGGCCAACTTTCATAAACAATTATATCGAGGGGTCTGTAATGAGCCAATCAAGAGGCCCAGGTAGCCCACCGGGGTTGGATATGGCCGGGTAGTATTTTTTGGGCCAAGGAACAAGAAATAAGTGATTTGAGAAGTTTTTCGTGGGTGTTAGCCCACTGTTCCTAGCGCTACCTAGGGATCGGGGCTAACTTTCCCAAAAAATTATATCGAGGGGTCTGTAATGAGAAAGGAAAGAGGCCCAGGTAGCCCACCGGAGTTGGATATGGCCTGGTAGTATTTTGTTTTTGCAAAGAACAAGAAACAAGTGATTTTGACAGTTTTTTGTCAGTGTTAGCCCACGGTTCCAAGCGCTGCGCGGGGCTCGGGGCCAACTTTTCCAAAATATTATACTGAGGGGTCTGTAACGAACCAGGCTAGAATCCTAGGTGGCCCTCCAGGGTTGAATATGGTCTGGTATTATTTCATGGGCCAAAGAACAAGAAACAGACGATTTGTGTAGTGTTTGGTAGGTTTTAACCCACGGTTCCTGGTGCTGACCGGGACTCGGGGCCAACTTTCCCAATGAATTATATCGAGGGGGTCTGTAATGAGTTAGGCAAGAGGCCCAGGTGGCCCGACGAGGTTGGATATGGCCTGGTAGTATTTCTCGGGCCAAGGAACAAGAAATAGATGATTAAGACAGTTTTTCGTGGGTGTTAGCCCACGGTTCCTGGCGCTGCCCGGGGTCAACATTCTCAAAATATTATATCGAGGGTCTGTAATGAGCCAGTAAAAAGGTCCAGGTGGCCCACCGCGGTTGTATATGACCTAGTAGTATTTTATGGGCCAATGAACAAGAAACCGACAATTTGAGTAGTTTTTCGTTGGTATTACCCTATGGTTCCTGACGTTGCCCGGGGATTGGGGCGAACTTTCCTAAAACATTATACTGAGGGGTCTATAACGATATAGGCAAGAGACCCAAGTGGTCCATCGAGGTTAGATATGACGTGATAGTATTTTTTGGGTCAAGGAACAAGAAACAAATAATTTGGACAGTTTTTCGTGGATGTTAGCCCACGGTTCCTGACACTGCCTGGGGCCAACTTTCCTAAAACATTATACTGAGGGGTCTGTAATGAGTCAGGAAAGAGGTCGAGGTGGCCCACCGGGGTTGGATATGGCCTGATAGTATTTTATGGGCCAAGGAATAAGAAACTATCGATTTGGGAAGTTTTTCATGGGTGTTAGCCCATGGTTCTTGGCGCTGCCCCGGGCTCAAGGAAAACTTTCCTAAAACATTATACCGAGGGGTCTGTAACGAGCCACGCAAGAGGCCCAGGTGTCCTGTTGGGATTGGATATGGTCTGGTAGTATTTTATGGGCCAAGGCATAAGAAATAGGCTAATTTGGGTAGTTTTTTGTGGGTTTAGCCCACGGTTACTGGCGCTGCCCGGGGCTTGGGGTAAACTTTCCTAAATAATTATACCGAGGGGTTTGTATCGAGCCAGGAAAGAGGTCCAGGTGGCCCGCCAGGGTTGGATATGACCTGGTAGTATTTTATTGGCTAAGAAATAAGAAACAGACGATTTGGGTAGTTTTTCATGGGTGTTAGCCCACGATTCTAGGCGCTGCCGGGAGCTCGGGGCCAACTTTCCCAAACGATTATTCTGAGAGGTTTGTAATGAGTCAGGAAAGAGGCCCAGGTGTCCCGCCAAGGTTGGATATGGCCAAGTAATATTTTATGGGCCAAGGAACAAGAAACAGGCGAATTGGGCAGTTTTTCGTCAGTGTTAGCCCATGGTTCCAAGTGTTGCCTGGGGCTCGAGGCCAATTTTCCCACAATATTACACTGAGGGGTATGTAACAAGCCAGAGTTGGATATCGCTTGGTAGTATTTTATGGGCCAAGGAACAAGAAACAGGCAATTTGGACAATTTTTAGTGCGTGTTAGCCCACGGTTCCTGACACTACTTGGGCTCGAGGCCAACTTTCCTAATGAATAATATCGATCGGTCATTAACGAGTCAGGCAAGAGTCTCAGGTATCCCTCCGGGGTTTGATATGGCCTGGTAGTTGTTTTTGCCAAGGAAAAAGAAATAGGTGATTTGTGCAGTTTTTCGTCAGTGTTAGCCCACGGTTCCAAGCGCTGCTCGGGGCTCGGGGCCAACTTTTCAAAAATATTATACTGAGGGGTCTGTAACGAGCCAAGCAAGAAGCCTAGGTGGCCCACCATGGTTGAATATGGCATGGTAGTATTTTATGGGCCAAAGAACAAGAAACAGGCGATTTGGGTAGTTTTTGGTAGGTTTTAGCCCACAATTCTTAGCGCTGACCAGGACTCGGGGCCAACTTTCCCAATGGATTATACCGAGTAGTCTGTAATGATCCAGGCAAGAGGCCCAGGTGGCCCGCCGGGGTTAGATATGGCCTGGTAGTAATTTTTGGGTCAAGGAATAAGTAATAGACGATTAAGGTAGTTTTTCGTGGGTGTTAGCCCACGGTTCCTGGCATTGTTCGGGGCTCGGGGCCAACATTCCCAAAAAATTATATCGAGGGTCTGTAATGAGCCAGTCGAAAGGCCGAGGTGGCTCGACGCGATTGGATATGATCTTGTAGTATTTTATGGGCCAATGAACAAGAAACAAACGATTTGGGCAGTTTTTTGTTGGTGTTAGCCCACGGTTCCTGGCGTTGTCCGGGGCTAGAGGTCAACTTTCCCAAAAATTTATACTGAGGGGTCTGTAACGATCTAGGCAAGAGGCCCAAGTGGCCCGCCGAGGTTGGATATGGCCTGGTAGTATTTTTTGGGCCAAGAAACAAGAAACAGGTGATTTAGGCAGTTTTTCATGGGTGTTAGCCCACAGTTCCTGGCACTAGGGGCTCTGGGCCAACTTTCCAAAAACATTATACCGAGGGGTCTGTAATGAGTCAGGCAAGAGGCCCAAGTGGCCCACCAGGGTTTGATATGGCCTGATAGTATTTTATGAGACAAGGAACAAGAAACATGCGATTTGGGTAGTTTTTCGTGGGTGTTAGCCCACGGTTTCTGGCGCTGCCGGGGGCCATCTTTCCCCAAAAATTATACCAAGAGTTCTGTAACGAGCAAGACAAGAGAGCCATGTGGCCTGTCGAGGTTAGATATTACCTGGTAGTATTTTATGTGCCAAGGAACAAGAAACAAGCGATTTGAACAGTTTTTGTAGGTGTTAGCCCACGGTTCCTGGTGCTGCCCGGGGCTCGGGCCCAACTTTTATAGAAAATTATATCGAGGAGTCTATAACGAGCCAAGCAAGAGTCCCAGGTGGCCCACCGGGTTGGATATGGCCTGGTAGTATTTTAAGGACCTAGGAACAAGAAAAAAACGATTTGGGTAGTTTTTCTTGGGTGTTAGACTATGATTCCTAGCGCTGCTCGGGGCTCGGGGCCAACATTCCCAAAAAATTATACCTAGGGGATTGTAACGAGCCAGGTAAGAGGCCCAGGTGGCCTGCCGGGGTTAGATATGGTCTGATAGTATTTTATGGGTCAAGGAACAAGAAACAAGCGATTTGAGTAGTTTTGATGTTAGCCCATGGTTCCTGGCGCTGCCCGGGGCTCGGGGCAAATTTTTCCAAAAAATTATACCGAGGGGACTATAACGAGCCAGGCAAGACGCTCAGGTGGCCCGCTGGGGTTGGATATGTCCTGGTAGTATTTTATAGGCCAAGGAACAAGAAACAAGCGATTTGGGTAGTTTTTTGTGGGTGTTAGCCCACAGTTCCTGACGTTTCTTGGGGGTCGGGGAAACTTTCCCAAAAAATTATACCGAGGGGTCTGTAATGAGCCAAGAAAAAGGCCCAGGTAGCCCTCCAGGGTTGGATAAGTCCTGGTAGTATTTTATAGTCCAAGGAATAAGAAATAGGCGATTTGGATAATTTTTCGTGGGTGTTAGCCCACGGTTCCTGACGCTGTCCAGGGAATGGGCCAACTTTTCAAAAAAATTATACCGAGAGGTCTGTAACGAGCAAAGCAAGAGGCCCAGGTGGCCCGCCGGGATTGGATATGGCCTAGTAGTATTTTATGGCCAAGAAACAAGAAATCAGTGATTTGAGAAGTTTTTCGTAGGTGTTAGCCCATGGTTCCTGACGCTTCCTAGGCCTCGGAGCCAACTTTTCCAAAAAATATACCGAGGGGTCTTTAACGAGCCAGGAATGAGGCCTAGGTGGCCCACCGGGGTTGGATATGCCTGGTAGTATTTTATGGGACAAGGAAGAAGAAATAGACAATTTGGACAGTTTTTCATGGGTGTTAGCCCATGGTTCCCAGCCTTGCCCGGGGCTCAGGGCCAACATTCCTAAAATATTATACAGAGGGGTCTGTAACGAGCCAGGAAAGAGGCCCA
>JBCEWC010000459.1:0-56703 GCA_038996855.1 Solanum aculeatissimum | reverse complement strand
GTTTTGTGGAAAAATTGAAGAAAAATGGTTATATTTATAGTGTTAGGGGGGTAAGGGGGTAGGGGGTGTAAAGGGGGTGAGGTGAGGCCAAAGAGCCTTTAGTGCCCCCCCTCCCAATGGTTCATTTTGACTTAAAACGACATTATAGCCGTTGAAGAACCAGTACCGGTCCGTAACAGGGTCTACCGGAATGGAACAACCGGATTAAATACCCGTGTCCTTTCGGTACCTGTTCCGGTACCGCGGGGTACCGGTTCCTTACCGGTTCAACCGGACCGAGAACCGGAATGGAATCGTTCCGGACCGGAGAAACACTGGTCCGTTGCCACCCTTACTTGAGATGGTGAATGACGGCGATGGATGAACAATAATTTTTTTTTTTGAAGAAACTCATAAGTCACAAATATATAAATATAAGGAGTCTAACGATATTTTTTTCTATCTAACTATAACTCTAATTGATAAAGGACTCAAAGATTTTAAGTTTTATTTCAATTCCATTTCTAAAATAAAAAAACAATATATTGATTTTGAATGAAATAAGTAAACTTGTAAGTTTTTAATGAGGGGTTAAGAAGAGAAAAAAGATCTAGGAAAGCGAAAACATGAAGTGGTGCGGCGGGGGGGGGGGGGGGATTCGAACCCGGGATGTCCAGGTCTCCAGTAGAGGGGGAAAAAAGAAAATGTTGCTGAGGGGAATCAAACACAAAAAATGCAACTACCCTCCCTAGCCTCTAACCACTCAAGCTACATACGTTTTTGTTTAAAAAAGTATCCTTTTAACTCTTTTATAGTAGTATATTATTTTTAATATATATATATATATGTATATTCAATAAGAAAAATTGACGAAGCCGTGTCACGTGACACCCCTTGGGTATAGGTAAATCCACCCCTGGAAGGTATTTATTATGTTTGGAAATGATCATCTTGATACCATATATCTATACTATAATAAAAGGGTGAAGGTTTAGAAATGTTATTTGAACTTTTTGTCATTCATGAAAATATTTTTGCTTTGACAAAATTGTATTTTCATTATTTTTCTTAATTTATTATTTAATCTTTTATTTATTTAGTTTCAAGAAAATTTTGACTATCAAATATTTTGTTAATAAAAGTATTTTAAATAAAAAATTTAAAAAGAAAAAAATTTAATAAAATTATGTTAGAAACATTAAACTACTCCTTTTATATTTAAGGATATTTTGTTACATTAAATTTTAGTCAATTAATTATTTAACTTCTAATTAGTCAACTCTAAATGATTTGTATTAAAAAACTATTAGCATATCTATATTATAAAAATATAAGTAGTGTTGGCGAAATGATCCTATATTTTGATAACCCACCCCACCCACCCATATTTTAATGGGTTGAGTGAGTGAGTTTTTTACATGATTAAAATATGGGGTTCAAAAAGGTATTCATGGGTAAAATATAAGTAAACTACAAATTAGTCAAATGGTTAAACTTTCAACTTTTATTCAAACAAAATTCATTGTGTTTTCTTATTTTATTTATTTATTTATTTATGTTAGGTTGTCTTAAATATTTTTTAAATAAACGTATTTTCTTTGAATTAAAAAAAAACCCTCTAAAAAGTAGGAAAAACATTTTTCAAAACTCTCCTTTAACCTCAAATTACAATTTTTTTTCTTACCCTACCCCATACTCCAATCCCTCCTCCACCCCCAACCGTCAAATCCTCACCCCTCCCCCCACCCGTACTCCCACCCCAATCAAAGAAAATTAATTTCAACTTTAAAAAAATCAAAATTTTCTTTTTAAAAAAATTCAAAATTTTCCCACCCCCTACCCTCACCACCACCCACAAAATAAATTAAAATTTATACCGGGTTCGAGTGTCAGGATCCGACTGCGAATATGTCGGGTTCCTATTTAAAAGTCGAGTTCTAGGACTAATTTGGGATCAAATCACAATTTAGAAGTCGAATTTTGTATTGGTGTCTGGTTTAGTTTCATGATAAAACAAAATTCAATAAAATATTCTCAACATTTTTCATCCAAAAATAGACTAAAATATTTTATCCATATTGAATTTTAAGGTAGAATACTATTTGCTCATAAAAATATTGGTAAACTAGTATTTTACCCAACCCTTTTGTTATCCAACTCATATTCACTCCTATAAAATATGGGCAGGGTTGAATTATTACTCATTTTATGTTGACCCATTTTCAACCTGCTCATTTGTCACCACTAATTATAAGCAATTGAATTGATTTTCTCATCTTTGTTGTATCACAATAGACTAAACTATTGCATCAAACTAATAATATTTATTTTATTTTATTTACATGAATATTATATTTATTTAATGACAAGTACTCTTTATACATAATTTTTAAATTGACATAGCTCATACGTGCAAAATACGTACACTAAACTAGTATATATACACACCCTTGATTATAAAATTGACTAAAAATATATAAAGGAAAAATAATTAACCATTGTGCAAATACAATATCTAAGTGAGGAAACTAAAATACTATATGCTGGCTAATGTATAATATGTGTTAACATTGTAAACTTCTATTGACAGTATTATATATAGATTTCTATACTTCACAAACTTGTATTGACAATATACAAAATTATTCCTTATGTGAAAGAACAATTTTTAGAGAAAAGTGGTTTAAAAACATGAGAAGATTAAGATGTAATATAGAATTCTTTAAATGGTTTGAATATACAGGAAAATTGGACGACCAACAAGAGTCATTAAATATAATTGTTAATAAATGGTATACTACTAGTAACAAGATAGTTGAATCTAAAATTCCTCCTTTAGAAGAAATTACTCTACCCATATACGGTAGAATAGTCACCGCTTCACCTTTTAAAATGAATATAGTTTTCACTAAAGGTGATCCCATAAACAAAGAAATAAATAAAATATTACAACAAAATAATTATACAAACCAACTACTATATGTAGTCTCCAATCAAATTCTAGAAGCTGATAATAAGTCAATTATTAAACTGTGTTTCTCTTACAGTGATAAAAATAAAAAATTAGAAACTCATCCAATATTTAAGTTACCAGAATTTTCAAAAGATAAAATTTTCAAGCTTCAAGATCAATCCGAAATCACGGACGATCTTGCAGAAATAATTAATAAAAAATTAAATTTCTTAGATAATAAATTTGTCAATACTTTTTCCCAAAATAATAAGGATATTAATAAGTTAAGTTCTAGTTATACTATTAGAAAAAATTGTTATAAGAAATCCTCTTTTCCGGACATGCAATATGAAGAAAATGAGTTTTTGTCTCATACTTCATACTCTAGAAGGGAAATAGCGGAGTAAAATATTGATGGATTAGCGGAACATCAAATATATAATAAGCTACGTGAAATGGGTATGGCTATTACAACGTATAAAATAAAAAATATGTTAGATAAACAAGTTGTCATGCCAGTTATAGCAGGATTTAGTGACACAATAAAAAATTGATGGGATAACTATCTCACCGACGATGATAGGAAAAATGTAACTAATGCAACCATTGTCAATCAAGTTATTAAAATAGAGTCCACAGGACAAACAATAGAAAATCAAATTTTTGAAGATGCTAGTGCTACTTTAATTTATAGTATAGCTAAACATTTTATAGGTGAACCTCAACTTTTCCAGGATAGGAATTTAGAAATATTATCTAATCTATCTTGTCCAAAGTTAGAGGATTTTAGATGGTATAAAGATGTTTTCCTTAACAAGGTTATGATTCGAAAAGATTGTAACCATGATTACTAGAAAGAAAAATTTATTAGTGTTTTACCAATCTTATTTGCCGAAAAGGTTAGGATAAAATTAAAAGATAAATTTAATGGAAAAATTTCCTATCATCAATTAACTTATGGTGACCTTATAAGTTTTATAAATGTAACAGGATTAAATTTGTGTACAGATATGAAACTTAAATATCAGTTAAAAAGGATAGTAAAAATATCCTGAAAAGAGTTAGAAAATTTTTGTCAAGACTTTGGATATAATAAAATATCTGCCTCCTCAAAGGAATCCTCTAAAATTACTAAAAGAAAAAATAAATATTACAAAAATAAAAGAAAATTTAGAAAATCTAAAACAAACAATAAAAGTGAATTTAAAACAAATAATGTTGATAAGTGTTGGAAATGCGGAAAGTTCGGACACACAGTTAGAGATTATCGCGTACCTTATAAGAAAAAGGATAAAATAAATATGTTAGAATTAGAAGACGATGTCAAAAATAAATTATATTCAATCCTTAAAGAAAGTGAAAATACCTTCTCTTCCAAAGAAAATTCTAGGAACAATGACCAGTCTGGTAAATCATATGATTCAGATAATCCTTTTGAGTGTGGTAATGGTACAACGTGTACCTGTAGTAACCACTCTATCAATGTCATTACTAATAATAGTAAGGAAATATTTTTAGACATAATTGATCATATAGAAAACCCAGACAATAAGAAAAAATATCTAATAGCAGTAAAGGATATACTTCTCAACCAACAGTCCGATAATTATATGGTTAAACCATTTAATATGAAAAATGCATTAAATAAATTTAAAGAACAGAATTCAGAAATCACCTTACAAAATCTTCAGACAAAATTAGTACAAGTAAAAAAAGGAAGTTAGGAAAATTAAACACAATAATCTTGAGGCGGATAAAACACTAACTGATTTAATGCATAATCAGAGATTAAAATCAAAATTCGAGTTAAGAGAAACATCAAAAGAAATAAAAACACCCCCTGAAACCAAATTAGGAATTAATATTATAACTAAAATACGAAGTTACCATATACCTATTACTTTAGCGATAAATAAAAATTATACCATCCATAAAATTGCACTATTTGACACCGGTGCAAACCAAAACTGCATTATTGAAGAGCTTATACCTACTAAATATCTCAAAAAAGTACTATCCGGTTGTTCTCCGCAATAGGAGAACGACTAAAAATAAATTATAAACTCCATAAAGGACATATATGTAATGAAGGAATTTGTTTCATTAATGATTTTGTAATAACAAAGGACATAAATGAAGAGATAATATTAGGCATCCCTTTTCTAACCCAAATAAAATCAAATACTGCAGAACTAGACGGTATCTATAACACTATATTAGAGAAAATAATTTATTTCTCTTATCTAAATAATATATCAAAAGAACAAAGTTACAGGCCCCCATTCCCAAAATCTACGCCTGAAGAAAAAATGAAAAGATCTTTCCATGAAAAGGATAAAATAAAAATATTCTCTTAATGAAATTCCTCCTTCTACCAAAAAATACTACACCATTAACCAACTCGATCAAGTCCCCGTGCTGTCCTTAGGCCCGCAGTCGAAGCTGGATTGCTCTCTGAATGATAAGTTCTTAGTTGGGTAGGTACCGTTCTTCTTCAACTTGTATTCGTAGTTTTGTTCCTTAAATTTAGGTAACCGGTTAATCGCGGTTCAGACGTTGGCAAACCCCTACTTTTCCGTTGGAGCAGCCTAGATTGTGTATGTCGTAAGGCCCCACCAGAGTGTGTTCCCGTCGCCAAACCTAGAGGAATAAAATTAGAGATTATTAGTAGAAGATTACCGTTAAATACTACTCTAAGAATTTATTATTAAAGAGTAACCTAGAATAGATAATTAGCCTAGGGATAGTGTTACCTTCTCCCTTGATATTTTGTAGTATCAACCCATTAAAATTAAGATAGAATAGATTTTTATGCTTACCCATCCATTTACTGAACAAATTAAATATCATAATAGACGGAAGTGGATTTGTTTAAAATACCAAAAGAAGTATAAAGGACAAAGAAAAGAGATCTTAAAAAACCTTAAGTATTATCAATAATTAGTACCTTCTAACACTTTAGACAACTATTCTAAAGAAATAACAAACAAATTAATTATTAATGACATAATTAAGTTATACAATAAATTATATATCGTTAGCCTTAATTTATCCATCCAAAGTACTCAAATAGATAAAATATTAATTCTTCAATCACAATTATCCACCCAATATTAATGGACACCTGTACTAATCAAAATATTATAAATAGTGTTAATATTTCTGCTACCTCTAGTAAGATAGCTAAAATTGAAAGTGATCTACAAACTTGAAATATTCCAAAAGAGAGTTTTAAAAGAGTTTATAAAACAGGACACTTTGATTTTATTAAAAATTATAATATCAAAACATCTGAATCTACGGTTGCCATTAATAAAAATATTAAGACTATTAAATTATTAGCAGTTAAAGATATTAATAGATACAGGAAAAATTATAAATTTCTTCACATAGCACTTGTCCAAGTAGCAGTTAAACCTTTATATAGATTGGGTTTAGATGTACCTATATGTCTTCTCCCAAGAGATAATAGATTATTAAATTTTAATGATTCATTATTAGCAGTACTACAAAGTAATCTGGCTAAGGGCCCAATATACTTCAATTGTTATCCAAATTATTATATAGATATTAATGATCAGAATATGATGGACACTTTAACATTAAATGTTAAAACTAAAAACATGAATAGTAAAGTTAATACATGAGAAATAGCTATAATATATAGAGTATATTATAGATTAATGAAAACTACCTTAGCCCGTAAGGCTAAAATGGTAAGTAATAAAGGAGTTACTATGCTTATGGAAGTCAATCATAATCACAATAATATTTTTGTCCCAAAAATTATAAAATGGGATGACATATTAACAAGAGATAATTGACATTTTGACTCCATAACAGAGCCAGAAATTGAGCAGGAAAATTCAAATATTGAACAAGTAATTCAATTTCCTGATGGATCTATAGATTTAAAGTTTATAAGATCCAAATCCTTTAGTCACGCCTCTTCAAGTAGAAGAATATCATTTTCTAGACCATCCTTTTCTAGGATTATGGAGGAAGATGACATATCCTTAGAAGAAATAGATAGAAAATTAAAAGGAGTAGACTTTTCAGAAACTATTCCCAAGGTAGAATATGAACCTAAGATTTTTAAACCTATAAAACTAACGAGTCCCTCCACAAGTGAAACACAAGGAGCAAAAGATTCCTTATTTATGATTAGATCAGATGAAGATTTTGAACCAGATTTTAAACATTTAGACAAGTTGTGGGTTAGTCTAGAAAATTTTATAAAAAGACAATGGTATATTCAAAGTTATCCCTTAGATAAAAGAATAACCTTTAGAGAAAATTGGTATAAAGATATGAAAAGATTAAGATGTAACATAGAATTCTTTAAATGATTTGAATATACAGGGAAATTGGACGACTAACAAGAGTCGTTAAATATGATTGTTAGTAAATGGTATACTACCAAAAATAAAGTAGTTGAATCCAAAGGAATACTACCATAGACGGTAGAATAGTCACCACCTCACCTTTTAAAACGGATATAGTAGATACCAAAGGTGATCCCACAAATACGGATATAAATAAAATATTACAACCAAAAATTATACAAACTAACTTTTATATGTAATTTCTCACCAAATTCTTGAGGCTAACAATAAATTGGTCTTTAAGGATAAATCGAGTCCCTCTTACAATGATAAACATAAAAGATTATAGACTAATCTAATATTTAAATTATCAGAATTCTCAAAAGATAAATTTCCAAAGTTTCAAGAAAAGCTTGAAATTGCTGACAAGCTTATAGGAATAATTACTGAAAAGTTAAAGTATAAAAAGGGAATAAAAATTTTATCCAAAAATAATAGGGAAATTAATACTTTAAGTTCTAGTTATTCCACTAGAAAGAATTATTACAAGAGACCCTCCTTTCTAGATATGCAGTATGAGAAAAATGAATTTTTATCCCATACTTTGCACTCTGGAAGTGAGATCACAGAATGAAATACTGATGGGTTAATAGACCATCAAATATATGATAAGTTACATGATATGGGGATGACCATTACGACATATAAAATAAAAAATATATCAGATAAATAAGCTGTCATGTTAATTATAGCTAGATTTACTGGTACTTTGAAATATTGGTGGGATAATTACCTTATCAAAGATAATAAACAAAGTGTAATAAATGCTACAACTATTAATCAAATCATTAAGAGTGAGTCTATAAGAAAAATAGTAGAAAATAAAATTTTTGAAGATGCTACCACTACCTTAATTTACAGTATAGCTAAACACTTCATAGGAGAACTTCAACTTTTTCAAGACAAGAGTTTAGAAATATTATCTAATATATCTTTTCCAAAGTTAGAAGATTTTAGATGGTATAAGGATGTTTTCCTCAATAAAGTTATGATTAGACAAGACTGTAGAATAAAATATTTCTACACTACCTGAAAATATAAAATTAAGTAAATTCGTTTTTGCAAAAAGAATATCTTATATTATTAGTTGGTCCTTTGATATTCATGAATTTTAAAGGATCAAGTATTTGAGTAAAACTATAAGAATTAAAGGGTGGACGCCAAAAGAGCATGAAGAAAAGCCAGCTTCAAGGAAGAAATTCGATATTTCAAAAGAAGAATAAAAAAGAAGGCTCGAAGAAGCCATGTCAAGTTTAGATAAAGATTCAATTCTGAGAAGATAATGGAGTTATTAGATACCGCATCATCACAGATCAGAGAACAAAGCAAGGAGAAAAATATCTTCTTTCATTAGAAGACGGAGCCAACAAGACTCCAATGAAAAGGTGGTCCCTGCAGGCAAGAAGATAAACAAGTCAAAAGGATAAAACATGCCAGCCACAAAAAAAGATTTTGCTACGTGTAATAATTATTGACACGTGCAATAATTTTTCAATACGTGTTACAACCATATTTACATGTCAAACAAAAGGTATGTATTAGTATAAGCACACGTGTAACATAGTTAATGTTTGTTAGAAGTTAGTTAGCATTTCCTGAGGCCTATTTAAGACTTTCAACTTGTACTAATAAAGGACATGCAATACTTGCCTTCTTTGAAAACCTTGTAACGTATTCCCTCTCTTCCACTTCCATTTCCATTTCCACTTCCTTTTACTTTAGAATTATCACAAATAAAAGATATCTTGAAATTTAGTAATACATAGTACTATGGTTAAAATTTCTTTTTTTATAGTACTATAATTTTTTTGAGTATCATTCCAATTTTTAGTTTTTATCAGTGATTTTCTACTAATTTTCTCTCACCCACGGAAACAATAAGGAAAAGGTTACACAATCCAACATATACTAAAAATAGTAAAGTAATAAACAATAATAATACAATAAAAAATACTACACAAATCATAAATAATTATTTCACACTTTCAAAAAAATAAAATAAAGATACTACCAAAAGTAGTAAAATAAAAAGTAGTGACACTACTTCGTCTGTGCCTATTAAAAAATATGTCGATACAATTATATTCGACGAAAGTTTTCCATTTCCATTTTCCTTTACTGTCTCTCTCTTTCGTGGAGGTTAGATAATAGAATTATTAGATACTCTTGTTGCAGAGAATAATCGTGTAGTACCTACGTCAAGATACTTGGTAGGAATTAATCCTTCAATAATACAATTTTGATCCACACCTGTATCAAATAGCGAAATTTTATGAATAATGTAATTTTTATTTATGACTAAGGTGATGGGTATGTGGTATCTTTGTATTCTATGATATGACTTCATTACTTATGATTTCTCATGCATTTACTGACATTCATGTTGAGCTATGTTCTTTATTCATGCATGAGTTTACATTAAGCACTTCTACTATACATATGTTTTACTTATGAATGATGCAATTACAATTTCATACATTCCATTGCATCTCACATACTTAGTACATTCCAAAAGTACTAACACATATTTTTCCTAGATGATTTAACCATATAGAGACAGGTACTACGCCACTGGCTTGTGGCTAGTTGTTGAAGTTCCAGACTATTTGTTTTATTGTGATGAGCCTTTAGTTCAGAAATCTAGCATTTTTCATTCCAGCTTGTATTTTATTTTTAGTCGATGTATATGTGTCCCATTTGAGGTTTTTACTTTCTATGTCATTAAACATTGGAGTCTTTTCTATTTGATGAAAACTGACCGTTACTGATTTTTTTTGTCAATGTATTAATCGGTATGCTATATGGGCAAAGTATGTTATTTATTCATGTTTTTTAATGTTGCTTTATTGTCATAAAAATCCCATAAACCTCTTTCCCCATTTTACTTTCACATTTTCTTTATGTTTAATTCCTATAATGCTTAAGATATATAGATGGCTTGGGTGAGGTATCTCTGGGTATCTCATTCACCGTGTGACGACTAGGTCCCTAGGTCATATCGTTATAAACTTGGTATCAAAGCACAAGGTTTTAAAATATTTCTAAAATTTCCATGCATACCCTATTGAGTAGAGTCTCATTCAAAGTTGTGAAGCATGCCACTATATTGAGTAAAAGGCTATAACACAATTTTGGAAAGTTTTTCCTACTTTCGTATTCATGTCGTGCTTTTAGAGTTGGTTAATTTTTTTCTATCACTAATGACAATCTTTTCTTATTTCTAGATCATGCCACCAAGGAGAGCTCCACGTCAAAGAGGCACTCCTGAACAACAATTTCCTCCACTCCAATAAGATGATAGAGTGTCTCATGCAGAGTTTTGAGCCGCCTGCACTTTGTTGGCCCAAATATTGGCCAACCAAGACAATCGGGAGGTAGTTGTTCCTCCCCAAGTACCTAATCTGGCCACTAAAGTGACATACTTTATGCGGATGAACCCTCTGGAGTTTCATGGTTCCAAGACAGAGGAGGACCCTACTAAATTCATCAAAGAAGCCTACCAGGTAGTTGCAGTTATGAGTATCCCTCGGAGGAAAAGGTCGAGTTGGTGGCCTACCAACTCAAAGGGGAAGCCAAGATTTGGTTTGAATAATGAGTGGATGAGCGGCGCTAAGAAGCGATTCCTATTGGTTGGGAAGAGTTCAAATGTGCCTTCTTGGATCAATTCTTCCCCATTAAGCTAAGGGAGGCATATGTCCAAGAGTTTATCAATCTCAAGCAAGAGACGATGAGTGTGAGGGAGTATGCCCTCAAATTCACCAAGCTATCCAACTATGCTCCCTTCATGGTTGCAGATCCGAGGTCTCATATAAACAAGTTTATCTCTGGTGTCTCTGAGTTGGTCTCCAAAGAATGCAAGATGTCCATGCTATTCAAGGAGATGGACATATCCTACTTGATGACTTATGCAGAGCAAATGGAGGAGGAGAAGCTTCGAAGAAGGGAAAGGGAGTCCAAAAGAGCTCGGGTAGATGGTGGAAACTACTCTCACCAAAGGAGTGGTGGTCACAAATTTCAAGGTGTCTACCAATACTCCTCCCTGAACCACTAAGGATAAGAAGGTTACTCCCAAGCCCCAATATCCAAGTTTCCCTAAGTGCGGAAGACTCCACAAGGGAAAGTTCCTAGTCGGGTATAATGCTTGCTTCAAATGTGGGAAGCCCGACCACCATGCTAAAGATTGTAGAAGCAGCGGTGCAAGGCCCCAAGTCTAAGGGAGTCAAGCTCAAGGATCCCAAAGGACCAATCAATTCTATGATCTCCATGGTCACCAAGAGGTTGAAGAGGCTCCGGATATTGTCACCGGTATGTTGAGAGTTTTTTATTTTGATGCATATGCACTTTTAGATCCGAGAGCTAATTTATTATTTGTAACCTCATTCCTTGCTAATATATTTCATGCATGTCCCTAAGTCCTCCATGATCCCTAAGAAACCCCGTAGGAGAGTCCATTGTTGCCCAAAGAGTGTATAAAAATTGTACCATCTCTATCTTGCATATGGTCTCTTGTGACTTAGTTGAGCTTTCCATGGTAGACTTTGATGTAATTCTCAGGATGGATTGGTTGCATGCATTCTATGCTTCCATTGATTGTAGAACCCGTAGAGTCAAGTTCCAATTTCCTAGTGATCTAATTCTTGAGTGGGAGGGTAGTAACTCTTCATGTAGGGGTCGGTTCATTTCTTTCTTAAAGGCCCAACAGATTATTGCCAAAAGGTGCATCTATCATCTAGTAATAGTCAAATATGTTACTTCTAAAGTTCCATCCCTAGAGTCGGTCCCCATTATGAATAAGTTTTTTGATGTCTTTTTGGTTTAGCTACCGGGTGTTCCTCTCAAAAGGGAAATAGACTATGGCATACACCTCCTACTCGATACTCAACCTATTGCAATTCCTCCATATATAATGGCTCCCGCGGAGTTGAAGGATCTAAAAGAGAAATTGAAATATTTTTTGGAGGTGGGTTTTATTAGACCTAGTTGGTCTTCATGGAGTGCTTCAGTTTTATTTGTAAGGAAGAAAGATAGGTTACTCCGAATATGCATCGGCTATTGGCAGTTTAATAAGGCCACCATAAAAAACAAGTATCCCCTTTCGAGAATAGATGATTTGTTTGATCAACTGTAAGGGGCTACACTCTTCTCCAAAGTTGACTTGAAATTCGGCTGTCACCAATTATGGGTGAGAGAAAGTGATATTCCTAAGACCTTTTGAACTAGGTATGGTCACTTCAAATTGGTGATGATGTCGTTTTGTCTCACCAATGCCCCGACTATATTTTTGGACCTTATGAGTAGGGTGTTCAAACCCTACCTCGACATATTTATTGTGGTGTTCATTGATGACATTCTAATCTACTCTCAAGGTGAGAAAGAGCACATGGAACATTTAAGGGTGGTATTGAAAACCCTAAGGGAGAAAAGACTTTATGCAAAATTTAACAAATGTGAGTTTTGGCTAGATGAGATTGACTTCCTTGGGCATGTGGTATCATGTGATGGTATTACAATTGATCCTAAGAAGACCAAGGGGGTGAGAAATTGGCCAAGTCCATTGACTGTTACCGACATAAAAGTTTTTTGGGCCTAGCCAGTTATTACAGAAGGTTTGTGCTAGATTTCTCTTCCATTTCATCCCCACTCACTAAGTCGACTCAAAAGAAAGTGAAGTTTGTGTGGACAGATAAATGCGAGAGAAGCGTCCAAACTTTGAAGGATCGATTGACTTCGGCTCTAATATTGACATTATTGGAAGGTAATGATGGGTTCGTTGTTTGTTGTGATACATCAAGGATTGGGTTGGGATGTGTTCTAATGCAAAATGGTAAGGTGATTGCTTATGGTTTGAGGCAATTGAAGGTGCTTGAGAAGAATTACCCAAGTATATACATGTATTAAGCTATTGATGATGACCCCAATGATGAGTTATGTTGTTAACAAGATGTGGGTTGTTTTACATATTTCTAAAAGAGTATATTTTCATGATTTATGCGATTTATGATTGTTCCATTAAAAAGCCTAGCCTACCTAGTTTCAAGAAAAGTTTTACATGAATTATGATGATGATTTGGGCATGAAAGTTAAGTTTTAAAGTTTAGATTTGTCAAAATATAAGCATATTGACAATTTCCCTAAATATGTTTAAGAAGGTCCCCAAGATGAAAGGACAATATTCACTTTGTGGTTCCTAAGTTCGAGTAATTCTTATGATTTTCTACTTATGATTCTAAGTGTCATTAAATTGACTAAGTTATGTTTTAAAAATTTCGTGGGACAACATTGCATCGAATGTGACATTATGGTGGGGTTCGGTAAGGGGACCCTAGAAGCAACCCTTTGTCTCATTAACTATTTGCCACCATAGGAGCCCTTGTAGGCTAGGCTAGTGGATCCACATTGGACATTTATGTTATAAAGATGCATGCGAAGTTGATGGAATTTCACTCGGCAAGTGGTCTCCCCGTTCTAGGCGTAGGGGGTTATGTTGGATTGCATGTAGTAGCTCACATAGTCTTAAATATCAGTTAAGGTCTTCTCCCACAAGTTTAAGATTCTATGATATGATTTCATTACTTATGATTTCTCATGCATTTAGTCACATTCATATTGAGCGATGTCCCTTATTCATGTATGAGTTTACATTAAGAACTTCTATTATATATATATATATATATATATATGTTTTGCTTATGAATGATGACATTACAATTTCATGCATTGCATTGCATCTCAAAAATACTTAGTACATTCCAAAAGTACTAACACATATTCTGCCTGCATGATTTAACCATGTAGGGACAGGTACTCCTCCACCAGCTCGTGGCTAGTTGTTGATGTTCCAAACCAGTACTTTTATTGTGGTGAGCCCTTAGTTTGGACTCTATCATTTTTCATTCCAACTTGTATTTTATTTTGAGACGATGTATATGTGGCCCTTTTTAGGCTTTTACTTTCTATGTTGTTAAACATTAGAGTCTTTTCTATTTGATGAAAACTGACTGTTACCGGTTCCTTCCGTTGGTGTATTAGTCCGTCTGCTATATTGGCAAAGTATGTTACTTATTTATGTTGTTTAATACTGCTTCATTGTCATAAAAATCCCATAGACCCCTTTCCCTGTGATACTTTCACATTTTCTTTATGTTTAATTCCTATGAATGCTTAAGATATTTGAATGGGTTGGGTTAGGTACCTCTAGGTATATCATTCGTCGTGTGATGACTAGGCCTCTAGGTCAGGTCGTTACACTCAAGAATAGAAAAATTACACAACCAGTCCTGTCACACAAAAAGAAAATCATAAGCCCTATCATCGGATGTACCATAAAATCTAGGGGGAGCCAACCAAACAAATCTCTCAAAATGCTTTTACTCAGCAGTAGACATAGAGGGGCTAGCAAAAGTTTGGGGCACCATAAACCTGAGCGGTTGAATAAAAGGTTCAATAGACAAACCATTGAGCTGTGAACTAGTACTTGGCTGAAATATCTTGAGCGGAATAATAGAAGCCATATAAGGATCCACTGGGCTGATAAAGGACCAATATAAACCATAGGTGGATCAACTAGGGTTGTAAAAGGTCCAGTCGACAATATATAAGTCAGTGCATCAAGAATAACAATAGTCAGAAGAGCTCCCTCAAGTCTATCTAATACTCGTGAAACTAGCTCCTGAATGGAGAGCATAGAATCAGGAGTTGATGGTGGTGGAACAGGGTTTGTGGGTCCCTCAAACTCATACTCAGACTATGGTGAAGCTGTACAAACCTGTCCTCTGGACGAAGCTACCTCTTTAACACGTCCTTGACCCCTGTCCCTACCACGAGCTCTGCCTCGACCATAGGTGGGGGACATATTAGATCTCTCAGGCTTGTCCTTTGACTGTCATGCACTAGTCATCGGCATCTGTGCAAAAGGAGTAAATTAGATACAATCAAAGCAATTGATATGAAGAAACACAAGAACAGAAACAAGACCAAAATCTTTTCCTCACAAGTATCCCATAGCGTCCCAAAGATGGGGATGGATGTCTCCATACTGATCAACAAGACTCTACTAGAAATCTCTCTTTTGACTCACGAGCCCAATGAACCTAGAACTCTAATACCAAACTTTTCACAACCCAAAATCGAATCACAACTAAAGGAAATAAATAGTAAAATAGAACAATCACAACATTAAATTTCAAATCTCAAAACCCTGAGTTATGAGTACAAGAGCTTCTAAGTAGTACGAATGAGTAAATATAAAGTTGTCTAAAAAAGAAAATACATAGTCTGGAATAAAATATATCAAGAAAATGTCTCAACAACACAAGGGTGACTCGATAGCTAAGTCTCACCACTAAAATTTGGGGATAAGGAGGATAACTCTGACAAAATAAGATCAACTACCACGTGGGGTCCCTGCGCTTGATTTGTAGGGAGGAAACCTAGTTGGGGTGAGTAAACCAAAATGTACCTAGTAGGTTTGATCGACTGGGTAGGAGAAATCGGATAAGCATGTATAACTAAGAGTCCCTATCACTTGCATTTAGTACATAGAATATATATAAACATAGTTATAATAACAGTTAAAGATAACAAGTACAATCAATGATGCAATGCATATGAGATATATATATGCAATGCATGGGGTAGAATCATGACTATGATGATCGATGTACATATTTATTGAGCTAAAGCTACCAGATAGAACTCGGAGGCCTCGCGGACCATGTACTGAAATCTTTCAATCACAATATCTCAACCTTGCCACCTGCTCGTGGTCAAGGGATTTTAAAAAGTGATACAATCTCCATCCCACCTGCCCGTGGTCAAGAGGTTTTTTAAAAGGTGGTACAATATCTCAATTCTTGCAACCTACCCATGGTCAAGGGGTGGTACAGATGCAATATGGAATGAATGCATATCAATGCCACAAATCAAGGTATATAACATCAATATAATAAGAATACCGATAAATCATCATCATAGAATTGGAGAAAAATAATATGAAGCAACA
The DNA here is from genome assembly GCA_038996855.1 of Solanum aculeatissimum. NCBI lineage: Eukaryota > Viridiplantae > Streptophyta > Magnoliopsida > Solanales > Solanaceae > Solanum > Solanum aculeatissimum. The sequence goes on along the minus strand of JBCEWC010000459.1, from coordinate 40,385 downwards.
CAACTAGTACCACAAATTATCAACATGTCTCGAATCCCCACACGTTTACCAATAACTAAATATACCGATAATACCAGACTTCGCAAGTTTAAAAATATACATATGATTCCTAAAGAGTACCTCAATATCATCAATTACGACAAAAATTCTCAAATGGTATCACAAGTCTCATATTGTCACAATATCTGAAAATTTTCTCACATCTCAAGAATACATCTCAATTTGCCAACAAATTCACAATTACCCAGATTCCAATGTACCTGATACCAAAATACCATCACAATAATTAAATTACTCATGAAGCACTCCAACATCTTACAATTATCGGATAAACATATCCAATAACTCAAATCCAATCCCAAAAAGGTTAGTTGAACCTACCTCGATGCCAAAACCACACTCGAACGAAGCTTTTAATCATCCCAAGCCTCAAAATGAGCTCTAAATCAATCGACCACTATCAAGAATAGGTACTACACATCAAGAGGTGAATTTTGATATCCATATTGGCACGAATTTGGCTTAGGGGAAAAATAGTCAAAATTAGGGCTAAATTTCAAAATTCTCAAATCTAAAAATTGACTAAAAATTATGATTCTATGCTAGAAAAGGAGTTCGTGGGTAAATCCTACTAAATCGAGTTCAAATTGAAGGAGAAATCAACCACCAAAGTTCCAAAACAAAGACATGTAAATCCCAATTTTAAACATTCAAAATCATGAAATTCAAGACAAAATCATGAAATAATAAATAAAAAATAATTAATTTGATGATAGAAACACTTATCAAAAGTTCTCCACAAAAATCCTCGTAAACAATTGCCGCAAGAAAGCTTGAAAATGATTGAATATGGTGTTTTTACATTTTAAAACTTATAAGACATGAAGTGTACTCTGGGAATGCGGGAACTAGTCCGTGCACAGGGAGCCACATACGCCCATACCTTTGCGAACGCGAAGGGGTCATCCGTAAATGCAGAGTAGAGACCGGTGACCCTCTGCGAACGTGGAGAAGACTCCCGCAAATGTGAAGTTTAAATAGCCTAGACCTCCATGAACGCAGATAAGAAAGGGGGTTGCACCAGATTTCCTTCACACCAGCTAGAATACAAGTGACTCTTTAAATCCCAACCATAACCTACTGAACTGCAAACCTACACTCAGAAAAGTCCCAGCACAATAGAATATAAAGATCACAGTAATATAGATATACTCATCATCTGGCATGATATCTCGATACATAAGTACACAAGTAGATCCAACACTTACTCACAATCAGGGATAAGATAAATCTACAACATATAACAACATCAACCAAATTTAATATGAGATGAAATAAATGTCATGAGATATGTATCATGCAATGCAATGTTAAACAGTCATGATGCATGTCTATCCTAGAATACACATCCGCTAATCAGATATGGTTTTCTGCCTCAGTCAAAACCCATGGGGGCTACATATAGACCGTGTATCTGTGATCATGGCGGACAATGTCAACGACTCATATCATTGGGCCAAAACTATTTCCCTTCGGCCTTTCACCTCTTTTCTTTCTTTCTCTATCCGGAACTATTTCCCTTTGGCATTTCATCAACAATGGATCATCAAGCAACATATAAATATGGAAACTAATCATGTTCATGGAGATGAAATGTGCAAGATGTATATATATATATATATATAATGTATCTCACTAATAGGAACTGATAAATTCTCAAGTGTCTCGATATCACTATAGTGTCAATATATCAATCATATCACAATGTAAGCACCATCTCGCTATTCATATTGAATGATTCACAAGATCTCAAATGCATAATTAATTGATAGTCAATAAGCCACCATATTAATAATTCTCTCATTCAATATATCATGATCAAGCCTACGATAATATAATTATATCCCTAAAGTATCAATTCCACACACATAGGAGCATACAAGGTTCATTCATACTTAACAAAAGGTTAGAAGTCCACCTGTCTCAAATAAAGTCCCAAATCAAGTTGAATTTGTTGCCTTCCCCCTCTTTCGATACTCCAAATCACACAATTTATTTTAATATTACATCACAATCACATAACAAATCTAATGACACTAGAATCACTTAATTCGGAAAAAAAAGATCAAATGGTCAAAAAATATCATGCCAAAAAATGTTATCAAAATCTTAAAATTAATATATGAAAATATTCTCCACATCATAAGGAACTCAATGGTAAAAATGATTTTGAAAACTGAGTTAAGATGAGGGAGAAATCAACAATTCAAGTTTAGGAAATTCATATTCAAAAATCCCCAATATACACCATTAAAAATCCTAAAATTAGAGGTTAAAATCATCAATTAATCAATAAAACTCAATGAAATAGGTTAGAAAATAGTTAACCAATCAATTTGCCTTCAAAATCCTCTCTTAGAACGAGTTTGAAAATATAAAAAATGGTGAAAACGATTTAAATCACATATTTAAAATGGACACACTGTCTAGGCATGAAAAACACTCCGCGAACGTGGAGCATTATCTGCGAACACGGAGGTCAGAGGGGACCAGCACTCCGCGAACACGAAAGGGTACTCTGCGAATGTGGAGGATTGAGAAACCTCACACACTACAACTCCAAAAATGCAGACCCCAGTACGCTCACCGGAGGTCTAAATGAATTGACCTCTGTGAACACGGAGCTTTAGGCACGATCATGGAGAGTATCTTGGACTTGCACCAGAAATAGTTGCACCAGCCAAAACACAATAATCCAAAAACAAGAACTGATCCCTCGAGAATTCATTCAAAACCCCGTGAACACATACCAGACATGGAACCCTATTAGAAACGACAATCCAGGCATAATGGAACTATCAAAATTTGAATCTGAAACCCCTATGGTCCCTAATCCGAGAAAAATCATTTAGACTAATTTCAGACTCAATAATTTAAAACATTCATGGAAGCTCTAAAAATTACAACAAAGGCATTTCTAGCGTTAGTTTCACCACCTGGAACCACCGGAACTGACAGAATGTTGATACAAGCTCTCAAATTCTGAATGTTGACCAAAGTCAAACTTATGATCTAAAATGAACTAAAAATGCAACTATAGACCTAAAATCTTTGTTTTAACTTTGAATTTAGTTCTGTAAGTTCTCCTAGACCAGATTCAGTATTTCGAAACTGATGAAATTGATAGAATTGGATTCTGACACTCGAAACTCAAAATAACCTCAAAACTCAAAATTTCCAACTTTAAGCCTTCTAAAACTCTTTCCTTTGCAAAACCCTAATTTCTTACAAGATTTTCAAAATCTGACTTTTAGACTTATCAAAAAATGATCCAATGCAACTTTCAGGAAGGGAAAAATGGTAACTAAGTCAAAAATATCAAAAATAACCTTTAAGGTCATTACGCATAATCATCCCCGAACTTAAGTGGCACAATTCTAGTACTTAGGCAATGCATACTCATAAGAGAGAATTCAATTAATCTTTCCTAAAAGAAGGTAACGACCAGAAAAGATAACCAGTGAATGATACTTCCAAGCTTATAAAACTCAAATAACACTGCTCAGTTGCTGGAATAGTAGCTGAATCAGGTATGGTGCCTTTTCCACGAGTTGCAACTATTTAATTAGGAAACAACCTCAACCACATGTAACCCTTCGAGGGGAAAATACCTCAACATCCACTCAAACACTCGTACCCTTATGTCAAACTTATGAAATTCTTTATCACCCCATAAATTTTGTTTACCATAAGTGTATAACATTTATTACCCCTTAAGAATTTACATAGCCCATCATGATAGTCTACAATAACTTCCATCAACGAAGTAGTATCCATCCGATCCAAAGTCATCAATGACACATATAAAATCGTAAGTCCTTTCTGTAATGCTTCCATGAGTCAGTTATTATGATTGAACAATCTAACCTAACATGAAACACAAAATTTCTCATATATTATTGTTTGTTATTCAACCCAAACCAAACTTTCTAAAATGTAGTTAATAATCTTTCATAACCTGGTGGTGAGTCAACACACCTTACATTATCACACAAACTCAAAGCAAAAATCTATATAATATATAACTCTGAACTATGGATCTATACATGATATCTAGTGTCCTTCACTTTTCTTAACTTGTATCTATCATTAATACTGCAAGGATGTTTGAATGGTTAACACATTGTCATGGCCCAATCCTAGATGCTCAAAGTCTTTGATGCCCAAGGCTCATGTACTCACTCCTAACCCATTTATTATCATCATTTCTTAGAAAAACTCCACATCAGACTGACTTTTACTTACACCAAACTACTCAAATGAAATCTCATTAAGTTTTTTCACTATCAAAAGTAACAGAATCCATAATCAAAGCCATAAAGAAACCTGTTCTCACACTTGAACCAACTTCTATAGACTTCTCTCTCATATATTACCTAACGGTCTCTTAACCCTACTAATACAAGTATAACCATATTATCATATGTCGAACAAGGTAAACCAAGCCATTCCTTACTAAAACACTGAACTTATAGTTGATATGATAACCCAATCCCAAGTCATACCAGCCAAATTGACTGACTCAACCAAACTCTCTTACTAACATTCCTAATTACATCCTTACAAGTGAACTTGTCAAAACCTCATTAGTCCATATGCTTGTTATCTTAATATCAACGTGCTCCTCTTGGCTTACAATGAAGTCACCAATCCCTATATAGATCTCTGAGATAAAATCTTTACTTAAACATATTAATACCCATTCTAAGATTCACCACTATGACTTTCCTTATGACTGATTCCAAACTCAACCATTCGTAGTAACAATTAATTAGTTCTCCCTAAATATGATTGTAATGTCAAACTCCTTTACCTGAGTAAGTGAAACAACTAATAACTCCTTAGCAACTAGCGTTCACGCTCGAACATCAATACCACCTTCCTCGTATATTACCAGTACCATATTAGAAGCCCCATGAGATTCACCACTAGAATACATCATACCCCTTGAGAAGTTCGTGATCGAATAGTCCACACTTTTGTCTCATTGAATAGCTGTCATGCACAACATAATTAGTTTTTATCTCTTACCAAGAAATATACCTTCTTCCATATACTAGACAGGTAGCAGAAGTAGCACAACCCATAACCCTAACTAAATAGCCATAGATATCGCCATAACAATTATATTATAATCTGTCGTGCTATAGACCAACTCTAAGAAGACGTGGTAGAGGTTCTGATTTTAATAAACATAATGCCATCCTCTGCCCATACTAAGCAACCTCATTTGATAAACTTAACAACTGTAATTGTATGATTATTGCACTGATAATATAGTCATTCCCCTAACTATATTATTCCACGTTTTACGGATCACCCAACACATATAATAGACTAGGAAAGTAACACCCTCGACATTGTATAGGTAACCAAAACTAATATAGTGTTAATAAATTCCTATAATCAGTTTCACCTTCCAATACCTTATCTTCAACATACCTCAACGAACCTCAACCAAACCCAAATTTTTTTGAATTATAGAACAATCCAAGGCTGACCACATATTCATCCATAAAGTCCATCACCTCTTTCTCATAGCTAGATCAAGTTCCAAACCACATAATGACATCCTATATCCCCGTACAAAACACCAAGCATGAGTTTCCACAACTAAAGGATGATGGGGTAGATATATGCATGGGCACAGGCACATAGTCAAACCATATTCAGAAATCCAACAACAACACGCACGATGGGAATTGAAAGAACAAGAAAGAATTTCCTAATAGTCTTCATAGCCTTTCAAGGATAAGTAACAAACATCTTCGCACCGATTCTTGAAACTCTACTCGATTGGGCTTATACACATATGAGACCTATGAACCTGGGACTCTGATACCAAATTATTATAACTCGAAATTTGGGTGTGATAACACTCACCAACCCCACTAAGGCGAGTCAGCCTAAGCCTAAATATTCCAATATAATAATAAAAGTGAAAGATAAAATAGTCTAATAAGATAGGTAAGCATAGGAAATCAAGACTACAACTATCCCAAAACTGGTGTCACATGTACAAACCTGTAATACTAAGAATACTCAAATGATAATATAAGTCTCATGTCTAGTCCTAAAATAGAACATAACATAAAATAGAATCGTCGATGGTCTATCAAAAAGACAAATAACTACCTCTCAAGGGATCTAGAAGTTTGATCCTGTAACTGTAACTGGGAAGACCTATCAAATGGGACTAGGCTCACAACCTAAAAATGTAGCCAAGGGTGAGCACCAAAAAACATAGAACTCAGCAGATGAAAACTAACCTAAAGTAATGCAATGAATAATGTAAGTACTCCTACCCTCTCAACCACATGTCGTCGAACTATACACCTGCACTCATTAAAGTCCTAGCACAATACAATATACAACTCACATAAATATATACTCATCATATAACATCATATCTCAAAATATCCAACTTAATATACAGAGTCAAATGGTACAATAGATATCCAATATCATAAGAAAAACATATAATAATATCAAAGAAGGAATAATATAAGATGAAGTGGATGTTATGAGATGTAAATAATATGATACAATGTCAAATAACTGTGATGCATATTTGTCCTATGATACACATCCGTTGATCAATATATATGTGTCAGAATGGAATCCATAGGGGTCTCACATAGACCATGTATCCATGAACATTGTTGGAAATGACCTCAGCCAATGCTCACCCATATGGAAATGACCTCGAACCCAATATCAGCCAGCATATTACATCGCCTCACTGATAGAAACTTTGGCTAATCGTTGACTGGTAGAGACCTCGGTCACTAATCCATATGATACCTTACTCATATTTTGGTTGTAGCCATCACAAGTATCAATGCACAAATAACAAGTAATGCAAACAATATCAATATCATCATATCACAAGTATCCTTTTCATAATCATTAGTGCATATAAGATGTCCACATAGTTCATTTACTTGTAAATAAATACTCAAATCTTCTCATCAATTAGTCGGAATCATTTCCCATTGGCTTTTCATCACAATGGAGCATCAAACAATTCATATCATTATGGTATAACAATAACTTTCACGTATATAGAAATAGGCAAGATGTCCATATTGCATTATTTATTCACAATTGATCAATCATTTCATTATCTTCCAACATTTGAGTTATCATTAACACATTTTGTAATAATCACAATATAACATAGTTCAACTCTTTCAATAATCCTTAGCCATCATATTTTAAGACATTTCATCATTTGAGTTCTTACATCACAAGCAATTAGTTTCAAAATTCCCAAGAAAATCTCAATATATGCATTTCACTCAACATTTTCAATAGATAATTCTATGTAATATAATTCAAAGCTCAACAATCAGAACATCATGAACACCTTCACACTATCAATAATAGCATCACAAGATCATTTCACAATATTATCTTATAAATTTAAGTCAATAACAATGACATTATCTCATAATTCAAGTGATACATGCCATCATTTCCACCTTCCCGTTACCCAAATCATATCCACTAGAATAATTCACTAATCCCTAAGTTTCACATTGAAACAAAATACTAAGTTCAATCAACTTAACAAGGGTTAGGGTCCACTTATTTTAGTCAATAGCCAAATCAAGTAAAAATTAGATAATTTACACGTTCAAAAGTATTCACAATCCGATAATTATTTCACTAGTCAAGGATTCACAACATTTACAATTACCCAATTCGAAATCCCATGATTAAAAACCTATAATAGTATAATTCTCTCCCATTTCATGCCACAAATCACCCAAACCCACACATATAGGATAACACAAGGTTCAATCATATTTAGTAAAAGGTTAGAAGTCCACTTTCCTTAATTGAAGTCTCAATCAACTCAAATCCATGTCTTTTTCTCTTCTATGGTACTCCAAATAACCACAATTTTGAAGGTCGAACCATAGACAAACTAGCCAACCGAATGAATGAATCTACAAAATCGACTCAAAAATACCAAACCACTATCAAGAATAAGATATACGCGTCAAAAGAAGCCAATTGATACCCATATTGATAGGAATTAAGTTCAGGGATAAATTAGTCAAAATTTAGATTATTTTTCATAAATTTCAAACTTGAAAATTGATCTCAAAATCAGGTTCTACACGAAAAATGAAGTTTATGGGTTAAAATCTCATAATATTTAAGTAGAAATTAGGGGTGGCAAAATTAAACCCAACCCGTTCAACCCGTTAAAGTTTGGGCGGGTTATTAAATCGCTCAATTATTAGCACAACCTGTCTCAATCCAATCCATTTGAACCCATTTAAAATTGGATTGATATGCAACCTGAATTGAGTCGAGAGAAATCTGGCCAAAATATTTTAAAATATTTTTTTTAATTTTATATATTTTATATGGCCATAATAAATAAAAATTTAATTTAATTAAGTACTAAAATATTAATAAATAAATAAATAAATAAAATAAGTAAAACTTAGTAAAAGTTGGGTCGAGGTGGGTCTTGACCCGCTCTCAAACCCATTACTCAACTCGTTTTGACCCAACCCATTTTGATCCAAGTAAATTCGAGTTAGGTTGGGTCTTGACCCATTTATTTTGCTGACCCATTATAATCCGCTCAAATTTGACCCAGTCCGTCCAATTGTCACCCCCAGTAGAAATTGAGGGAGAAATCGTCATTTAAAATTTGATTAATGTTCGTGAAAACCCATAAAAATTGGAGGGTTGAAACTAAAAGTTTCAAGTCAAAATCATAATTTAAATATTAAAAATCAAAGATTTAGTGTTTAGGAAACTTACCCAAATAAAAATCCACAAAAAAACTTGCTCAAAATTGCACCTCCAAGCTTTTAGAATTCAAAAATGGAAGAAAATGGTGGAGTAGTAAAAAATGGGGGAAGAAAGGGTATTTTTAGAAAATAAAATAAAAGAAAAAGGGGTTGTTGATTACGTTGACCGGGCGTTGACCAGGGTCAACTTGCACCAACACCCTTCAAAACATACTTTTGACCCCGGGAACTCATTTGGAACCCTATAAATATAAATATGAACTAAATATGCGACCTTATCGGAAATGATGTTCCGAACTCGATGGAACCATCAAAATTTGCATTAGAGCTTCTAAATTTTGAATGTTGACCAAAGTCAAACTATGATTTGAGTTCAAGTAAAAATGTTATTTTTTATCCAAAATCTCCGTTTTAACTTTAAATTCAATTCTGTTAGTTCTCCTAGACCACGTTCCACATTTTAGAGTTAATGCAATCAATGAAATTGCATTCCGATATCCAAAACTCAAAATTTCAAACTTTAAGCCTTAAAAACTCTTTCTTCGGCAAATTTCAACTTTTCACAAAATTTTTGACATACGACTTTTCAACTCATCCAAAAATGACTCAAAACAACTTTTGGGAACAACAAAATGACAATTTCATTGAAAATACCAAAGATGACCTTCGAGGTCATTATATTTAAGCTCTATTTTAAAAATAATTTTCACCAATAGATTCCTAATTATATGAAGAACATTTTCATTTATGAAATTCTAGATTTTGCTCTTGATTCTCGATATCAAATTTTTGGACTATTTTACCATTTTTCCTGAATTGCACAATCTTGGTGTCATTAGTTTTGAATTGTGATTGTGAATTCATTTTTTACTACATTGTGCTACTTTGGAGTATAATTGAAAGGGGAAAGCTCAAACTTTAGATTGATCATGGTATTTTGGTTAAGACAACTGTATTTCTAACCTATTGTTAAGTGTGTTGAACCTTATACTTTCTAATTGTATAACTAAGGTGTATGTGAATTGATTTAAATATGCAATTACGTGAAATGAATGATGAAATGAGATGAGGCATTATCATTGATGTACTATTTGACGTGGTAATATGAAAATTCGAATATAGAAAATTATGTATGTGTTATGAGATGATTATTGATGAATATGGATGTATCTATTGAGCTATATTGTGTGTCCTTATATGTGCTTCATATCTCATTTACTCATCCTCTATTTATGTGTTATTTGCATTGGATTGTGAAAATGAGATAAGGGAGAAATATTGATATTTGAGATCAAGGTTTCTATCGATTGAGGTCATTGAGAGAGATATTGATATTTAGGATTGGAGTTTCTACCAGTCGATGTTGTTGAGGTAATATTCCAGCTAACGAGGTCTCTTACGGCGTGTAATATTGTTGAAGTCATATTCAAATGGGTTATTATAGTTGAGGTCTCTTTTGATAGATACATGGTCTATGTGAGACTCCCATGTGTTTTGACCTAAGTTGATTAGTAGATGTGTATCATAGGACAGACATGCATCACAATTATCTGACATTGCATTGCTTCATCCTACACCTCATTCATTTGTAGAACTATAACTGTATCATTGAGTTGTTCATTGATATATATATATATATATGTGTGTGTGTGTGTTTATATATATATATATATATATATATATATAGGCACTTGTGTATGTTATGTGTATTGGGTATTCCTGCATGTAAGGTTGTAGTTTCAGAGGTATGTACTTGGGATGGAAGGAATACTTGTGTTCTTTATTGTTTTACTTATGCTTAGAATACATTTGTTGGGTACTTATTGTTAGGGTACTCACTCTTGCTTCTACACTTATGTAGGTTTTGAACCCAGTACCTCTTGATTCTTTCATCTTCTATTTGGTGTGCGCCCTGAGACAGTCTGAAATAGAACAACTAGTTCTTTTTGGTGGACCCTTCAGACTTTGGTTTGCATACTATTTTTGTTCTATCTGAGAAGTAAGAATATTGAGATTTGTATAAAAATTTCTCTGAATTATGTCAAAGTAGTGGTTGGTACATGTGACACCAGTCTTGAGATGATTTTAGAGTATGATTTATGTTCCTTATGCTTATCTCTTTGCTATTTAGATTGTATTATTGTTTTAGCTTCCACATTACCTTGTCATTCCCTGTTTAGTCTGACTTGCCTTGGTGGGTTAAAGGCAAGTGTCATCGCATCCGATTTTGGGTCGTGAAAATTTTTAGTCAAAGTTATATTGGATTCTAGTATCAAATGTAAGCACAAGAAGCAAAAGTGAGAAGTGGTAACTAAAGTAAATGACTTTTTAATGTAGATATCGTCATCTTCACAAGTGGTAACTCAACATCTGCTAAGATGATGAAGAGCATATTTCAAGCCAGCTTATAAATGATAGATTGAAACTAAGAATAGAATTAAATTTCATTTCTTTAAGCAAAAGGAACAAAGCATATTAAAAGTATTTAAAAAGATAAGTCAAATCATATAAACAAAGTCTTGATCTCACTCGATTAAAGCTCTATGTCTCAACTAAGCATTCAAAATGCGAGAAAATGAATGTCGAATTTATTTTTTTTTAAAGCACATTGAGTTGTAGAGTATAGAACAACCTAAATAATCTGAATGTAACCAAACTCGAGTACACTCAAACTGAAGCTAAATGTCTTAACTAAACAATCAAAACACAGGAAAATGAATGTTGAGTTCAATTTTTCTAGAACACATTGAGTTGCTGGGATAGAACAACTTAAACAACCTGAATGTAAACAAATTCAAGCTTACTCAAACTAAAGGTTGAAGCTAAATTTATTACCTAAGCTACAACGAATATTGAATTCAATTATTCTAAAAACATATTGAGTTGCAGGGCTAGAACAAGCTAAACAACCTGGATATAAGCAAATTTGAGCTCACTCAAACTAAAACTAAATGTATTAACTTAACCAAGGATTCAAAATGCAGGACAATGAATATTGAATTCAATTATTCTAAAACACATTTAGGGGGTGTTTGGGTTAACTTTTTAAAAAGTGACTTATAAGTTAAAAGTCAAAATCCGTAAGTTTGGATTAACTTTCAATAAGTTCTTATGAAACTATTTATCATGTAACTATCTTTTATGGTTCTCGTGTTGTATTATCACCTAGACAAAGAGAAATATAGGTATTGGTGCCATTCTGTGTTGTGTGCTTGCTATGACGATAGCCATCATTTGGAGGAAAAGGAACGAGTGTTGGACAAAATTATTCCTCATCTTCTGGTGTAGGCTTAACTTTATCTTTTAAATATAACCTCGAGCACCTTTTGTTCTTTAAGTTTGTAAAACTTGTACACTTTTAGACTCACTAATAGAGAACTCTACCCCCATAAAAGATTTACCATGTTGTCATCTATTCCTCCAAGTGAATGGCATATACTCAGTTGATTTTTTCCTTTTTAACATTTCTAGGTTGTTCTCAAATAGGTTTTTTTTAATGTCTATGCAACATACTTGATGTTCTTAAGACTTGTATATAGTTTAAGGAATAAAGACACCCCTAGTACAAAGCAGAAAGCTTGTGCCTGAAATGAACACATCTGGAGATGATATGAAAGTAAGGCCCAACTACTAACAGCACTTCATCCTCAAACGTGTGCAACACAAGCTGAGAACACAATAAAGCAAGCCTTTGAAGAGAAAGAGCACAACATTTTGCTTACAAGCAATCGTTTCAGCAACTGAAACTAGAGTATTTCTACTTTCATATTAAAACATGAAAATTTAGCCAATAAATTTCAGCAGGTTAAAAATAGCATTTCAGCAACAAAAAATGGTGTCTTTCAGCAATAAAAAACAACACTCTAGCAGCCAAACAAAAAATAGAGCATTCCAGCCGCAATAGAAATAATATATCAGCAATAATAAAAACAACCTAAATACTCTGTATCACAAAAAATAGTTATACATATTCATAAGGGACTGTGTTGAAGCACTGGCAAGCACCTCCCACCCACCTAAATGCTATGCCCTGAAGATATTCTACAGCACAAGAGGATTGATAACTAGTGCGATCTACAAGCTGCCCTGTGACTAATTTGACGTTTACCTTTTCAGTAATGCTTAGTTTGTAATTTGACTCTTTGTATTTGTGAGTTGATGAGATTAGATTAACTAGCCTGCTTATTGTTAGGTATTTTTCGTGAGTTTCTTATTATAATTGGGGTTTTCCTTTTAAGAAAAGGAACACAAAATTTCTTCATATTTGGCGAATCATTTTTCTAGTAGGAAAGATTTATGATTTTATAAATAGAGGTTCATTCATTCTAACTTGGTAACATTTACAATGTAACCATTAGGGTTTGAGAGTTTTTTGTAGGGAGAGAAATAGTGAGTCAAGTGTTATGTTAACACTTGTATGAACCTCTTTGTATTCAGGCTGAATTGGTGAGGTTATTTCTCTCGATGTTGTGTACTTTCTTTTATTTAGTGGATTGCTCATCTCCGCTTGTGGATGTAGGTCGATTGACCGAACCACGTTAAATTATTGTGTTTCTTTATGGTATGTTTCTCATTTATCTTCATACTTATGGTCTTTCGTAGGTTGCTTTACTGGCTTCCGCATGACACCTGATTCATGTCGATCATAACAATTGATATCAGAGCCTAGGTTTGGGTATATCGGACTAGTGGTCTATATTTTTATGAGAAGTTCCCAGTGTGACAACAAGACCAGAGATTTGTGGTTAATGTCTTGTGTCGAAAGTCTTCTTGGCAAAGTACAAATTTGCAGAGGAGATTTTTCATAGGAGATTCAACCTGGTGAAGATTGTGCGAAAAAGGTGGAGCAAATTTATTTTGTCAGAAATTCAGGCTAAGGGGGAGATTTATTGGGTATTTGTCCTGAGTTTCTTATTATAATTGGAATTTTCCGTTTAAGAAAAGGAAAATAGAATTTCTCCATATTTGGCTAATCCATTTTTTATTAGGAAAGACTTATGATTCTAGAAATAGATGCTTATTCCTTCTAACTTGATAGCATTCACAATGTAGCCATAAGGGCTTGAGAGTTTTTTGTAGGGAGAGAAATGGTGAGTCACAAGTGTGTGAACCTCTTTGTATTCCGAGTGAATTATAGTGAATTGTTCATCTTCTCTTGTGAATGTAGGTCGGTTGACCAAACCACGTTATATTATTGTGTCTCTTTATAGTATGTTTCTCATTTATCTTCATACTCATGATCTTTCGAAGATTGCTTTACTAGCTTCCGCGTGACACCTGATTCTTGTCGATCCTAACACTTATGTACTGAGAGATATACAATCTAGCCTCTTTGTCTTTGGAGCTATGCATTTTTAGTATTAACTAGTTTCTCCTCACGTGCGCCGCACGTGTGGTGAGGGATTATACATTTTTTGAAATATTTTTAGTATTATTAAAGTAAAAATTTTGAGTAAAATAGTTATACATGAAAGGGAAAAAGTATAATTTCTTTTTTGTAAATGATCAATGTGAATTAATAAAATTATGCAGCTTGTAGGTCATGAGTTCAAGTAATAGATATTAGAGGAGCTAGCCTGAATAAATATAAGTGATTAAATTCACTAAGAAGTCAAGAGAAGTTGGTATATGGCTTATATACATAGAAATTCTTTTAACCTTGCTCAAACATGTAATTTTATCCCGGAGGAGCGTCAATTGACACCCCTTGAATGCATGTGGATCCGGTACTAACCTTGAAAATAAGCACTAATGATTGCATTGTGGTAGGTTATCTGCATAACACTCTTGGGGTGCGTCCCTTTCTCGGATTGGATTTAATAGTCATGTTAATCATTGTTTTTAAGAGACATATAACTTCAAAGTGGACAAGTAAAAAAGAATAGAGAAAATAATTAGTAATGTACCGGATTATGATATGCAAATAATCTGACACCTAGAGGATCTTCTTGAACCATTTCTTTCACATCTTTATTGAAACATGCTTTTGTTTATTCCTCTACTCTCTGATATTACCTGAAGTAATCTATTATTCTTTATCTTTTAGGAGTCGTTTGGTGTGAGGGATAAAAATAAATAGTGATGGGATAAAAAAGTAGTGAAGGGATAAAATTTTAATTTGTTTTTTGGTTGCCAAGTTTGGGATAACTTATCCCACCATTTATACCATAGAGATGGGATAAGTTATCCCATATCCATGGTGGGATAACTTATCCCAGGATAATTAAACCCAGGATAACTAATCCAGGATAAGTTGTTCCCAACCAAACGACCCTTTAGTATCTTCTAATTCTTGAATTTCAATCTCCTTTTCATAAGATTCACGAATATCATATAATAACTTGGCAACGAAGCTCGTTTCCGTGGTCTATTCTGTTGTAAAATTCAATTGTGTTCCATTTTTTTATTCTCCAAAATAAAGTATAACACAATTATACTCCTGTGCTTCATTGTATCATTTTAATAATTAACTTACATAAATTTGTACAATTTGATCTAACTTTAATCCCACTTCATTTTCTTCTTCATTACATAGTACTATGCATATGTTTTCACCGCTCCAACACATTATCAATGTATTCTCATATCTTCAGGTCAACCATTAATATTGTAGTAAATTTAATCCACATCAGGTACTGGAGGATCCAAAATCTCTATTTTCCACTGAAGTACATTCTCAATAGCTCTGTGTCTGTTCACCCAATCAATTGAACCAACTTTATCCTTATCCCTAACCAAAGGCTTCTGAAAAGGCATCTACTATAGGTCTATTCTATTTGTAGGGTGTTTTTTAAAAAATAAATAGAATAATTAGGTAAACAGGGATAAGAGTATTTTAGTAATTTGATTTTTAAATTTTTGAGTTCATATTTTTAATATAGATAGATAGCATTT
Organism: Solanum aculeatissimum; assembly: GCA_038996855.1. Lineage (NCBI taxonomy): Eukaryota > Viridiplantae > Streptophyta > Magnoliopsida > Solanales > Solanaceae > Solanum > Solanum aculeatissimum. The sequence goes on along the minus strand of JBCEWC010000459.1, from coordinate 24,654 downwards.
TTATTTATCAAAGAAAATATTACGAGATTAAATAAAATCTTTATTTACTAAAAAAATATATATATTACGAGACTAACATCTTTTCCTTACGATGTCTATGCCAAAGAACTAATGTAAAGAAGAGAAAATCGTTTCCAAACTCAGTGATTCTGAAGTTAATACCAAAGGTAAAAGTTACAGGGATATAGTTCTGATATGCTTAAAAAAAAATAATTTAAGAGATGCCTAAAAATATCATAGCTAATATCAATGGGTAAGAGATTTAATTAATTTTAAATCGAAGAAGTAATTAGCATACAGAGTGAATGAACATGAACACTTACATAAGCAACTTCGGCTTTCTCATTTACCTAACTTTTATCACTTTTCTTGCGATGAGTTTGAAAATAAAATTCTGAAATTGAAGGATATTTTTCAGTAGCTTCTTTCTATAATCAAAGAAAGATATTTATGTTATCTATATTGAATATGATGTTATTTTCTTGAAAGAAATATATTTTTAAATATTTATAATTACCACTCTCTTATAGATCAATTGATGAGGTGTGCAACCACCTGATGACGCAATGCATTAGCATTTAAATCATGATTTTTTTTATTTTGGTCACACTTTTTCTTGAACTCATCTAACTCCTAGTTCTCTTTCATCTCCTTAAATACTGCATACCCCATCCAATTTGGCTTTAAAGGCAAGGGTTTTCTAACATCTTGAAAAAGTTGGGTCAATTTTGCAAACGTCCTTTTCTGAAAATTTCTTCATATAGCATCAGTATAGTGGGGAAGCCATTTAAAATTTTTCTCTATATCAAATGAATACCATATTAGCCATACAATTCCATTTTTATATTCAAATATGAATTATAAATTATTAACTTTTTTACCTTGAATTCTTCAAACCACATCAGGTGAGTAGATTTTAAAAACTTCTGCCATGAAGGTCTAGCCAATTCAAACTTACTACGAATGCAACTAACAATGCCATCAATAACTACCTTGTGAGGATCAAATCTACATAAAATGTAGTAGTTATCAAACATATAAATGGATAAATAGTCCATCAAAATATATGTATTATTATATTACCCATCCTCTTCAGATACAAACCATATTTAATGATCATCGTTTACATTGTCAACTGGAATAGATGAAGATGTTGCAGTCCTATTAGTGAGTGGTGACACTAATTGTTCAGCTTCTTAATTTGTAGGTTGAGATTGATTAAATTGAGGTTGGGATTCATTGTCAGGAGGCTGAGATTAATTGACCCCAAGACTAGGTTGAGGTAAAGGAGACTCATTTATATGAACTGCACTAGTATGGGAATAGGGGAGTTTTGATAGTATTATGGGACGCACGATATTGTTAGGAGATTGAGATTGATTAACTTCTAGATTAGGTTGATGCGAGGAAAAACTGTTGATAACAGATATGAAATGAACCAACATGAGATTGAAGAAACCGTGACGAAATTACAGGAGACAATTGAATTATTTGTCGCTCTGCTGTTTGTAATTTTTTTTTTACTTGACTTCCCTCTTTTACCGAGTTGTCCATCTCTTTTAGAACCTACACTTGACACCTGCAGCAAATAAAAAATAATAAAATAACTTAGATCCTCATTAGCTTAATATCATAATGCACAATGACTTTCAAAAGTTGAAAATTTTCATACTACACTAACTTAGACAACACACAAATTAAGAGAAATCAATGATGGCAAGAAAATAAAACGGAAATATTTTTATTTAACTTAACGGATGCCAATAGCTTTAACCAAATATAATATTGTACATTGAAAACATAAATCGACAAATGAATACTCTTGTCACGCCCCGGGAAGGTACCCTAGATGTGGTCGACACTCAGAGACTATTACTAGTCTCCAAGCGAACCATTTGACCTCATCACATTCATTCAATCATAAGCTAATATATATCAGCAGAAGACTTAAGAAAGATAACAAGGTAGACAATCTCATTCGAGAGGCAGTCAAATCAAATCAATAAGACTAGTATGAAAGGAACAGGCCCAAAATAATATTCTAATCAAACCAATCATAGTCTAGTCTATGAAGCCTTTATCAATTGTTTAATGATGTCAATGACAAGTCCATGAATACTTCCAATAAAAATAAGAAATCTAAAGCCTAACTCTAAAAGCTACATAAAATAAATGATATGCAACTTCTGAAAATGAGGAGGACTCACCAATCAACAGAAACATAGTTCCTGTTGATGACCTTTAATACCTGTCTTTACATCATGAAAAGATGCAGGTTCAATTGGACGTCAGTATGTGGAGTGTACGAGTATGTAAAATGCCAGAATGAAATAGATAAAGGTAGAATAACATTGACTGAAATAGCTTAAATCAAAGGTAAGGAACTCAATCAGGATGTCAAGTTTCTAAAGTAAGAATATAGTTAGACAATGACCAATCATATACAATCCAATCCAATCCAATCAAAGTACTATCAAGACTTAGATGGAAGTTTTTCTTATCTGACAACAATCAGCTAATGATTGTACAACAATCCCGTTGATGTTGCCACAATGGTTCAATACCTTGCCAGGGTGAAGAATGAATCAACAAACTATGGATCCAGTCAATCAATCAAGTCCTCTATTTTTTTAGGGACTTATCAAGAGGAAACATCTGACTTAACAGTTTCAATCCTCTCCTACGTTTGGCGATGTAGTTATTGAGTTCGAGTTAGACTTACTCTCACTCAATTCATGTTTGATACTCCTCCCAATACTCAATGCTCCTAAGACAATCAATCTGAATCAAACCAATCATGAGTCTCAAAAGAACTTTTATCAATTCATCAGTTTCATCACAATCAAACCTTTTGGCCTATCTACCATTCAATCAATTCACAATCACATCTTTCAAAATAGGTTTAGACAATCATTAAGAGGACTATCAATTTAGAAGAATTATTTGAGTTCAATTATGAAGATTCTCAAGAGCATCAAGTTCTATCAACATCATCATCATGCTCAATCACAATCACAATCACAATCATAATCATACTGTCAAGGCTCTAGACCAACCCCTAGGTTCATTCATACAAATCTTTTATTAAATAATATCTAATGTTTATGAAATAACTTATGTAAAATATTTATTCAGTAAATAAAGCTCATGATGATCATCAAGCATGTAAAATACATAGAATATATAGTTTACATGAAAATCTTCAAAGTAATATGCATGACGATTCAATACTTTCACAATCTTTCTATTACCATTCATGGAGGCACATGGAAGAACAATCTATGTTTTAGTTTAGCCTTACACACCTGGGATAAAGGATGACAATCAATCTTGCAAGAATTGGCTTGAATCCCATGAACCCTAGCCTTTTTTTCCCTCTTCTCCACTCAAAATCTTTACTTAGTTTTAGCGTAAGAGACTTAAGAATGGGTTTAGGAGCTATTTTTAGACTAAAAATGACCTACATTAGTCGTAGATTAAGTTTAGGAGGGGGTAGAAAAAAGTTTGAAATGTCCCTCAAAAAATTAAAAATTTTGAACTACGATGAACCGAATCCGCGTCGTGGACCTGGTCCCTCCAAGTTCATTTTTTCAAAAAATTTTTGATTGAATTTCTAACCTCGTAGAAAATATTAGATCCAAAATTAAGTGCAGGTTCGCGGCGCGGAGGTGTTGTGCACCCTGTAGGAAATTACACTTTTTCTCTGAAAAATTATCTGATTTCTCCAAAATTCAAAGAACACCATTTTCCCGCATAATTTTTAATGTTGATCAAGATTTTAGCCTCGGATTTTACAAAAAAGTTTGAGATTATGCAATATGCACGTGTTCTCTCATCTAGGGGTATTTTGGTAATTTTATCGGGTGTAACAATTCTCAATCTTCCCCATCTTTGTCTTCATCCTATTCTTGGGTACGAAAGTAATATGGTGAATCATCGCTATCAATAAAGTCTTCCTCTTTGTTTGTTGCCTCCTCCTCATCATCATTTTCACTTGTTGTATCCTTATCAACTTCATCTTCTTCATTAAAGATCTCCTAATCCTCCTCTTCAATTAAATCATGTCCATCTTCATTGATAATAGCTTAAAAACATCTTCCATCAACCTCTTCACCATCAACATTTTTGTCCCGTAAGCAAGCAATCGGGTCATCCTCTATACTTGCCTAGTAGCATGTGATTGATCTCCTTTATAAGAAATTCAAAGTTATATCTTGTATCTACAACTCCTCTTTACTTTGTCTTTATTACTACCCTCCAGTCAACCTCATTTCCTTTCTTTCAGGATAATTTGCATAATAAACTTGAGTTGTTGTTTGAGGGAAGATGAAAGGGTCAAATTTAGAATATCTTTCTTATTCTCGAACCTCAATAATACCAAATTTACTATTAACTTTCATAACATATTTAGAGGGATCAAACCAATCACAATATAAAAAACTAACTTCATAAATGATGTCTTTGGCTATTCTAATTCGATAATATCCTTAAGATGTCACAACTCGATTCTTAGGTCATGATGGCACCTGTTAGATCTCACTACAGGCCAGCTAACCCAACCCACAAACTTGTCCTGAATCTCTAACCTAGTAATATTAGTAATATACACATAATCCAACACAATCTACCCAGAACCTAGAACTGCACAAAGCTACAACAGACTCATGCACACACTAATATATATATATATATATATAATAGTAACATAAATAGGCAGGAGGAACTCTTACATATAAAAGCTAACTATAACTTACAAGGCCAATGTCTTGATACAAAAGACAACCACTAAAAATAGAAGAAGACTACAAAATGTCCAGAACTGTTGATGCTCACCAAAGTCTCCTGAATCATCCACAAATCCCTAACTCAAGGACTGTAGCTAGTAACTAGACCTGCATCATGGGAAGATGCATAAATATAAGGGTGAGTACCAATAAAAGGCACTCAGTAGGCATCATCGATCTATTGAATGAATACTGTAAATATAAAATGCCCAAATGCAGTAAACTATAATAAAACTAGTAAATCTGAACCCATCCCAATAGTTAGTATATCAGTGATATCGTTGTATCTTAACAGTCAGAATCAAGAAATGTATCACAACCCAACCGATAGAATCACAATTGAAACCATACCCTCAGTATCACATAGTCAAGGTATGGGGTTGTATATGGGTGAAAAGCCCTACTATATATTCCTATATGCCCCTTGAGCCCCTATAATCCTAAGAGGCACACTCATGCACAACCAAGGTGCCAAACGGTGCTCCGGTGGAACCTGTGTAGAATAGTGTAACCCCTGCTAGATTGTGGTAGCCAAACTTGATCCTATGTCAAATGTGACACCCGATCCTGAGTATTATATCACACCATGATACCGGACCTGGCGCCTATATATATAACAGTGGAGAAAATCCCCCCAGGGGATATATACCGCGCTAGGTTGTGACAACTGACCTTGTAATGTATACCATGTCAGGCCGTGACACCCAAACTTGTAGATCTCCCAAGGCCCTCAATGTATATGTAACTGCATGACTCTATGCATAGTACCTCTAGGGAAGTGTCCGCTTAAGAATAAGGTAAGGCCCAAAGAGAATAGATAATCAGAGATGTGTCACCTGTCAAAAATCATACCCCACCCTGGCTGATACAAAGGATACCCACCAAGGCAACTATCTGCCCGACCCACAGTATCTCAACCACAAATAGAATCTCGCAGGATATTGCATACCTCTCTTTAACAGGATCACCTTCCAATTTCTAGCCCAATAGAGGCTCAGTAGTATTGTATCTTATAACAAGAGTCACAATGCCCAATCAGGAGCATAATTACAATATTTCTTAGAATATAACATGTTCTCCTAGCTGCTAAGTAATTCTAGCAAGTGTATGATGACTAACAATTGTATATATACACAATATATGACACAAAATAGTACAAAATCATATCTAACCAGAGGCAAACATATCATGGCTAGCCAACCACAAGTATGCAAGGTAAACATGAATAGTCATAGCGGTATCATAGATATCCAGAACCATCAGAGCTTTTAGAATCATATATACACCAGAACCAATCCAAAGTATCACATATAATAAACAACCAGCCTCGCAAGCTAACATGTATTCGTAGCATCAGGTTACACACACATCCCAGCAAGGGTCAAGTCAAGTGTACATACCTATCACATGACCTCAACCCAAATCTAGTTTTTATCAGGTCTTTCTGTGGTTTAACAGTGCCAAAACTCAGCTAATATCATAGTTACAATTTATATCACACTCAATACAGTAACCAACATCTCATATCAATACACATAACATATACATCTCACATAATTATATACAGCACATCCATGTTAGCAAGTTTAGTCTACATACAACCACAACATCCATTTCAGCTCAGTCTTAGGGATAGAGAAGTCTTTCCTACCTAGAAGGCGGTTCCTAATGCTCTAGATCAGTCCACTTGAGCTTTTTCCTTCCTGATCGCTTGCATATACTGATCAACTGTCAAAACATGAATCACACGGTCATTACGGTTGATTTGATTGTAAGATCTCAAGAATCGAGGAAAAATACATCAATTGTGACTAAAATGGAGAAAAATGATGCCTATGCCTGAACCACCCCCATAAAATTATCTCTACGTCACTCCAAGTCTATATCTAGAAATTGAGCACAAAACGAGGCTCAAAACAATTAGAAACAACCCAAAAACAAATGACATTTTTTGTTGAAAAAAGAAACATTTATATGTATAGCAGCTTCCTCATTAGATTTCTAATAATTCTGAGCAAGTCAACATAATCTGAACACACCACGATGTAGGTCTCCAAATATAGTATAGTTTAGATCCAAATCTTACTTAATTCTGACAAAAAACAGTCGAGATATTACAACATGAAGTTTTTGGTAATTTTAATATACAAAGTAAAACTGTGATTTTTACCTCAAAACAAATGCCAAAGCTAAATTCTGAGGTCTCCACGATGTTTCTCACAAAATCCCATACAATTTAGCCTAAAATTTAACTAAAATCTAATTTCGAATAGGAGAGATATCAATTTTCAATGTTTTCAATAATTAATATCGTTATACAACAGCAACCCAATAAATTTACCTCAAATGACGTGTCAAAAGAAATTTATGAAATTTTCATGATGTTCCTCTCCAAAAAATACACAAGTTAATCTTTTGAATCACCCAAAATCAGATATAAAAAGGCCCTAAAAAATGCGGTATGAAGTTGATAGAAATATGTATATAATTATCCTGGAAACAAGCATATATATATGTTGTCCATGCTATGGCCATGTGGCAGTGCCAAGTTGCTCCATGTGGTGCAACCTAATTCAGCCACGTCATCCTCTTCCCTTCAACAACCTTTCAATTTCCTTTTTTATTATTTTGGACTCGTTCGGAATCTGATTTTCACAAACAAAATATGCAACCCTAATAATTTTAACGTTCTGGATTCAATGGCGCAAATAAAATTTCTATCGGAGGTCATTACGATCTGATGTTGGTCTCACTTTTTTATATGCTATTTTTAATAAAAATCCTCTGAGATCAAATTGCATCCGAAAGTCTCTGATTCCAAATGAAAGGTCATTCTAGACCAATCTCGACATTTCAGAACTGATCGAGCAATCAAAATTCTCATCTGGGCACGCTTCCCAAGGATGTTAACTAAAGTCAACAATTGACTTGTTCCAGTGACTAAATTTGTAAAATATGATATAACTTCGCCGATCCTAATTTGGCCATTCCAATACCGATGGAACCGTTAGAATCCCATTTTGAGGCCGTTTACTAGGACTTTATTAGAAAATTTATTTTATCATTATAAATTCTTGTTTAGCGCAGAAACTCACATAAATCATAAATAACTCATTCAATAGTCATACCAACAGTCTCAACAAGTCATAAATGGCTCAAGGTCACGATGCCTATGCCCAAATCAGTAACATATAACCACAGAAACATAGAAATGACCTAGAGGGTCATTACATAAGAATACCATAATATTCACATGTGGTACCATCTTGTTCAATGCCACTAACACACACCCCAGTATTATATGTACTTTTTCCTTCACCCAAGAATAAGTGTGACATTTGTATCCATTCACAAAATAAACAAGTCAATGTTTTGCTCATCTTATTGGTCCCTTTGCTAAAATTTGTAGAGATGCATCATGTGATATCTCTTGTGGATTACTATTCGTCTATCAAATAATAAAAGTATATTAGATATGAATTTTATGTGATACATTCTTAATAAAATAAATTATTATGTAACCCATACATAATCTTTGAACCATCATGAAAAGTCTGCTTCAAGTTATTTATCAATGGCATCATCAGTGAGATCACTATAAGTATCTCTCAAGACTGGCTTATACAAATACACATATTTAAATTAATAAACTAGATATAATTAAGCTTGTCTTATTAATCAAAGGGATATTATGGTTGAAACTTACTTAAGAAAAGGCTTAACTTCATCACAATTTATAAGAACATGCAGTTGTGCTACAACAACTTCTTTATCATCTAGCCATTGGATATAGCTATCCTTCTTACCATAACATCAGCCAGAATGCCCAAGGACTGATAGAGTTGGGTCAGTTGCATCTTTTTCAATGACATCATCATTATGTCCAACTCTATTGTTGCTCTATTCAATTCAAAATAAAGGAAAACAAAGTATGAGATTTTTTGAGCTAAATATACTTGGCAAATAGATCCTTCAACTTTGGATTTATTTTTTATTGTCTTTTTAATTTTTTTAAGAAACCTACAATTATATTTAGGAAATAAATACATTATGTAATAAATTAATTAAATAGGTAATAAAATTTTGAAATATATTTTTATACCTTTCAAATGGATACATCCATTGATATTAAACTACATTGTTTTGACCCCTGTAACCAACGTAATTGCCTCAGATTTATTAAAATTATCCCTATTCTCATTCTAATCCATTCACTTTCAAATTCATCCCCAAAGTTTTAAGTTTTTTCTCTCTAGCAAAGTCTCCATTAAAACTTAAGGACTCAAGTTTTTGGTCTAGGAATTTAAGGTCAATTCATCTAGCCTTCTAAGGTTTCTCACATAAGGTATGCAGGATTCGTCCATGACTCAATCCATCCATGGAGCCCAAATGCACAAATTCCAAACTCCTTTTTGATCAAGTTCGTGCATGGGTAATTTATAGGTTTTCATGATCTTATACAAAATTCTTAGATGATGATTATTATTTGACTATTTTACTTAATTATGCATGAATTACATGAATTTCATAGTTTTCAATGAATTCACTAGTGATTTCAAATATATGATGATTAGGGCTTATTGAAGTGATGTGAGTTCGTTTACGAATGATCCAATTTGATTTCAATTGCATTAACTCTACATGATTTTCATGATTTTAACTTTAATTATCTATGGACCCATACTTTGCCCTAATTTTCTATGATCAAGTTATGATTTTCATGAATATGATTTCAAGTATGGAAGTATAATATTATGATGATGATGAGGGTGATCTAAGACCCTAAATGTTTATGAAATGATAATAAGATGGGGAGTATACCCACACTCCATAAAAACATATAGATGCACTATTCTTATGACATGAATTATTTTACTTGAAAGTTATAAAAGTATGATTTTGATGAATATGATGATATGCATGTATATTGCATGATTATGTATTTCGTGGAATTTGACTTAGCACAAAATGAGCTTATGTAAAGGGGTCTATCCTCAAGGGTCCTTATATAAATACTTCAGTATCATAACTATGTGCCACTATAGGATTATATATGTGCCTATATAGTATTACGTTAGTAGACATTCATGATTTTATACATGCATAGATCATTCATATCGTCTCGTTATTTTATTGCTATGATTATATATATTGATACTATGATTATGGTGTTTCTTTTATTCGTGACATAACCTACATACTTACTACATTTCACATACTAATGCACACTCTTTGCTTACATGATCTAACTATGTTGGGATGGACGATGAGACTACTCCTCATATTTTTTGCTAGAGTTGGACATTACATTTTGTAGATTGTTCGTGAGTTCTCATTCTTTGAGGAAAAGCCTTACTCATGCTTATGTTTTTATATTGAGACTTATGATTTCACTTTATCTTGAGAGTGAGCTTATAGCATGTTCTAGACCCCGCCAAGATATATGATGTAGAGGAATGTATGGAAGAATAGAAGTAACTCCCTTTAATGGGAGATTATGGATTTTTATGTTTTTGCTTGTTTACTCTCTCTATAGATTATTTACCTTATGTATGCTTATGATATGCAAAAAAGGTTGTGACATATTTATCGTGTCACGATTAGGCCCTAGGTTTGAGTTGTGACAAACTTTAAATCAGAGCACAAGGTTTGAAAATATCCTAGGGAGTCCATCATACGCACCACACCCATGCATGAGAGGCTATCACTTCTTTAGTGATCTATTTCATGACTTCAAGACTATTTTCCTCCTACTCTTATCCTTTGACATTTTCAGAAAATGCCTCCATGACATGCTTTGTTGCCTAAAGGAGTCAAAGCTAATAAAGATCAAGCGTCTCCAATTCCTCAAGTACCTCAAGACCCTTATGCCAACCAAGTGACTAATGAATAGTTCAGAGACATTATTACTATGTTGGCGCAAGTTGTTGCTTCTCCAAAGATTTCAACTCTGGCCTCTAGGGTGAGCGATATCACAAGAGAGTCATATTGTTTGAAAGTGTTTAAGGCTGCGTTTCTTGATCATTTCTTTTCCCTTTAGATAAGGAAAGCTAAAGTAATGGAGTTATGAATTTTAAGTAAAGTTTCATGAGTATGAGGGAGTATGTCCTCAATTTCACAAAGTTGTTTAAGTGTGCTCCTACTTTTGGGCACTATCCTACGGCCCGTATGAACAAGTTCATTTTTGGAATGTTTAAATTGGTGAATATGGAATGTCAAATTGTAATGCTTATACAAGAGATGGATATTTCATGGTTTATGACTTATGCCGAACAAATAGAGAATGAGAAGCTTCAAAAGATGAGGATGAGGGAGTCTAAGAGGACTCATTTTGATGGTGAACTTTCACATGCTAAGTCCGGTGGTGACCATTTTCAATAAGGACAAGGATTATCAAAAGGTGATACTCCAAGGTTTCATAGGTATAGAGTGCTTACCCCTAAGTCTCAAGTTGATGGTGCTAAGGGTGGTGGTTCTACTCTTCCTAAATGTCCAAAGTGTGGAAGGAATAATAGAGGTGAGTGTTTGAGAGGATTAGGTGCTTGTTTTGGTTATGAGAACATAGTGCACAAGATCTATGAGTTTCCTAATGTTGCTAACAATGGTAGAGGAGGGCTTCAAAGGGGGAAAGTGTTAAATGGTTCAAAGAGGGAAAAAGTGCAACAAGGTGCCCAAGCCCAAGAAAGTAATCCACGTGGCAATTGATTCTATGCCTTAGATGCTAGGCAAGAGGTTGAGGAGTCTCTTGATGTGGTTATGGGTATGTTAAGAGTCTTCGATCTTGATGTGTATGCATTGCTTCACCCCGGTGTAAATATGTCCTTTATTACTCATTACCTTACCATAAAGTTTGGTGTGTCTCCTGAAGTCTTGTTAGAACCTTATTTGGTATATACTCTGGTAAATGAGTTGGTTTTGGATAAGAAAGTTTATAGAAATTATTCTGTGTTGATCTTGTATAAATTCTTTCCATGTGATCTTGTTGAGCTTGATATGATCGAGTTTGATATTATTCTTGGTATGAATTGGTTACATTCATATTATGGCTCTATTGATTGTAGAACACATTGCGTCAAATTTCAAGTCCCTAATAAGTACATCATTTAGTGAAAGGAAACCAATTTGGTATTCAAAGGTAAGTACATTTCTTATGTAAAGGCTAGAAAGATGATTTTTAAGGGGTGCATATATCATTTTGTCCGAGTTAGAGATGTTGAGTCTGATATTCTTACTCTTGATTCAGTTTCTATTGTTAGTAAATTCCCTGATGTCTTTTCCACTGACTTGCTCGGTATTCCTCCCGAAAGGGAAAATGACTTTGGCATGGATCTTCTATCCGATACTTAATCTATATCTATATCTTCATATCAAATGTACTTGACGGAGTTGAAAGAATTGAAAGAAGGATGGTTCACTTTGGATGTGTGTAGATTATCGACAATTGAAAAAGGTGACTATCAGATAAAAGTATCCACACACAAGGATTGATGACCTATTTGATCAACTAAAAGGTGTACGCTGCTTCTTCAAAATTGATCTTTGGTCAGGGTTATCATCATGCCCTGGGAGGCCGACACTTGAAGAACCAGTGTTGATTCTCCAAGAGAACCACCTGGCCTCATCATCACATCATGTTCATAAACAATGGAAGAAATACTCAAGTAAGAACTATCAATAGAAAAGATCAATAATCTAAATTGATAAATCAAGACCAGTAAGAAAGAAAATAGTCAAACAACATCGACATCAACTATCCCAATCTGGTCTATGAAGCCTCTATCTAAACATGTCTAGATGGTACCATGACAAGAAATGGCTACCCCAAGGGCTCCTCTAAATAGCAAGGAGGGCTCACCAACTCTGGAAGCAAGACTCTGGACTTCAACGGGGCACTGTTAAAGGCCTCTGTCACCTTATTTGCATCATGAACGATGCAAGTCCAAATGAACATCAATACATGGAATATACTAGTATGTAAAATGACAAAAAGGAAAGAACGTAACCATAGCTACTCAACTCAAGGAACCCAACTCAACTATCGACTCAAGAGACTCAACTCAACTATCGACTCAACAGACTCAACTCAACCATCTACTCAAGAGACTCAACTCAATCATCAACTCAAGAGACTCAACTCAATCATCAAAATGCTATCAAGATCTAATTGGGAGTTTCTCTAATCGACAACCATTACCTATAAGCCAGTGATGATATAACAAAGCGACGTCGTTGCCATATCCATCTAGTACCTTGCCAGGGTAAAGAACATCCCATAAGTGGATCCACAGTCAATAACATCAAGTCCTATTTTGGGACAATAAGGAAACATTCGATTTTTTGGTTCAATCCTCTCCTACATTGGCCACATAGTTATTGAGTTTGAGTTGTTATATACTCTTACTCAATTCGGTGCTCAATACTCCTCCCAAGACTCAACATGCTCATAAGACCTCAATCTTTCAGTTATCTCATTTATTTAGTCTCATTGGACATTCGTTAACTCAATTCATCACATCAACCATCAACTCTTTGATTAGGAATATTATTTTAAGATTAATTCATGACTCATTAAGACTCTCAGGACCATCACATTCCATCAACATCATCATCCTCACTCACAATCACAATCGTGTTGTCAAGGCTCTAGACTCCCATAAGTGGATCCACAGTCAATAACATCAAGTCCTATTTTGGGACAATAAGGAAACATTCGATTTTTTGGTTCAATCCTCTCCTACATTGGCCACATAGTTATTGAGTTTGAGTTGTTATATACTCTTACTCAATTCGGTGCTCAATACTCCTCCCAAGACTCAACATGCTCATAAGACCTCAATCTTTCAGTTATCTCATTTATTTAGTCTCATTGGACATTCGTTAACTCAATTCATCACATCAACCATCAACTCTTTGATTAGGAATATTATTTTAAGATTAATTCATGACTCATTAAGACTCTCAGGACCATCACATTCCATCAACATCATCATCCTCACTCACAATCACAATCGTGTTGTCAAGGCTCTAGACTTGATCCCTAGGTTCATTCATACAATTTTCTTATTAAATAACATATAGAGTCTGTACTTTAAATAAGAATTCAACTCATGTATTCAAGAAAATAGTTGATAGAAAAACATTCATTATGCAGTATAAGGAAAGATAGGTTTTTAACATTATAAAAGATTTAAACATGGCACAATTATGGGAAAAATTAATTTCATCATAACTCATCCTATCATAGTCATGGGTCACATGGAAGAACAATTCCATACTTTTGGTTAGCCTTACATACCTGAAATAAATGTAGACAATCGAATTTTCAAGAATTTGGCCTCAACTCTCATGAATCCTAGCTCTCTTCTCCTATCTTTAGCCCTAGGTCTCTAGTTAGATGCGTTAGAAGATCTAGGAATGGGTTTAAAACTCTTTTTAGGCCAAAATGACCTATATTGGTCATGTTTTAAGTTTAGGAGGAGTGGAAAAAAGTGTGGAATACCTCTCAATATTTGCACTACCATAAATCAAGTCCGCGTTGCGGAATTGGTCATTTTATGTGCAATTTCATAGAATTTTTTTGATCGATTTTCTAATCCCGTAGAAAATATTAGAATCAGAAGTAAGTGTAAATCTACGACAAGTTCACGACACAGACATGTCACACTTTCTGGAATTATATTTTTGCTCCAAAAAAATATTTTTCAATCCTATTGCTCTAAAAATCTACCAAGACCATTTTGTCAAACAATTTTTTATGCTGCTCATATTTTTAGCCTCGAATTTTCTAAAAAGGCTTAGGAAGACGCATTATCCAAACATCTCTCATATAGGGATATTTTGGTGATTTCACCAGATGTAACAAGGGTATCACCAATTGAGGGTGAATGAGGATGACATTTAGAACCCGATATGGCCATTTTGAGTTTTTGGTTATCTCATTTAGACCAACAAATGCTCTCACAGCTTTCATGGACTTGATGAATAGGATCTTCAAGCTGTATTTTGATATGTTTGTTGTTGTGTTCATAGATGCTGTATTAGTCTATTCACATGATGCAAAGGAACATGAGGATCACTTGTAAATTGTGTTTCAAACATTGAGAGATAGGAAATTCCTTACCAACTTTAGCAAGTGTGAGTTTTAGCTATGGGAGGTAACTTTTCTTGGTCACATTATTTTGGGATATGGTATTAAAATTGATCCAAAGACGGTGGAGACGGTGAAGAATTGGCCTAGACCATTATCTCTTTTCGACATTAGGAGATTTCTGGGTTTGGCCGAATACTATAGAAGATTTGTTAAAGAATTTTCCTCCATTGCATCTCGTTTGACTAAGTTGACAAAAAAAAAGGTGAAATTTCAATGGTCTAATGAATGTGAGAAAAGTTTTCAAACATTGAAGAATCATCTTACTTCAACCTATATTTTGACATTGCCCGAAGCTTCGAATGATTTTGTGGTTTATTGTGATACCTCACATGTAGGCGTGGGTTGTATTTTCATGCAACACGGAAATTAAAGGTTATTGGCTATGACTGAAGGACATTGAAGGTGCATGAAAGAAGCTATCTGACTCATGATCTTGAGCTAGTCACCATTATTTTTGCATTAAAGATTTGGTGGCATTATCTATATGGGGTGCATGTTGATGTATTCACCGACCACAAGAGTTTACAATGTGTGTTTAGCCAAAGGGAGTTGAATCTAAGACGAAGGAGGTGGTTGAAACTTCTAAAGGACTATGATATGGGTGTGATGTATCACCCTAGCAAGGCAAATGTTAGGGCTGATGTGCATACACTTTTAGCGAAGGAAAATTTAGTCCTTAAAAGATCTAATTCAGTCACTATTTGTTATTAACAATCAACATAGATTTCATCGTCACCAATCATTAAAAGCTCAGTCGTTAAAATTAAACGACTGAATTTCAAATCCCGTCGTTCAAGACCATTTATTGATAGAAAAAAAATTTGGTCACTATACCTTCTTTAGAGACCCCATGTTTTTTCGTTGATTGTCATTCCTGTCGTTAAATCAATTTATTACGATAACAAATTTGGTTACTAAAAGTATTTTACCGTCACTAATTATTGGTTAATCTTCTATGATCATAGATATCCAGATGTATCAAAATATCAATTTTCATATAAAAATGGTCAATTACAAAGAACTAAGGCATCATATTACAAAAGAAAAAAATCCATTCAAATTGATGATATTTTCTTTGTCAATAATTACTAACAAAAGGAGAACACATCTGTTTAATATACAAATGAGAACATCTTAAACAACTCCAATCAAAATAGAGAATTTGTCTCTTTTGTGCTTTAACTTCTTCTTTTGCTCTTTTAATCGCTTATCAAGGCTTAACACTTTATTCTAGGACAAGTTCTTCAAACATCAAAATCTTGATCTGTTCAAAAAAAATAAATTAAAAGAATTAATTGCTAAAAATTGTAATCATATACACATAGGTTTGTACCCATATTATTTTTATTTTTATATAATAATACGATAATTGTAACAACTAGAATAAGTAATTAAGTAGAAATTCTAAATCATGACTATATTTGTCATTAAATATAAATCAATTATGATTAATCTGAGTCCAAAACCAAGTATTATGTTGAGAAGAGCAATAATCTCCGTGTACATTCATATTTCTTATAATTTAAGAATAACCAAGAGCAGATTCAATCAAGTGACACAACTATTAGATATTATAAATATAATTACTAAAAGAAAATGTAAGATCATGATTTTAATTAGGTTTAAAGAAAATATCACGTTTCTTAATGATAAACATAGAAACAGTTTGAGTTGAAGACATGGCCTTCAAAGTGTGAACACCAAGGAAAAAAAATAAAAAGACCACATAAATAACCAAAAGATGCCCTTACTTTCGTAGTTTCGTATCCTCATGCAATGTTCCAAACATATAACATTCTATGATAGAATTTCTATCATATTAAAATCAATTCACTGGTCAATTTTCTTTACTTCTTATGTCAATAACTAATTTCCTTTTATCATAAAATAAATTCTTCGAAATATCAAAATAGAGTTAAAACAAAAAAGTTATTAAATGCATCATGAATTCACAGAGTTAAAATAAGAAAGTTATTCAGTGTATCATGAATTCACAGCACAAACTTTTGACCAAGAAAAAAAAATCATTGCAATATTTCTCTAGCAGTCATTAACAACTATGATTAAAAAATATATACAGTGCAATAATTTACCACTCAATTGAGAAGAACATTTTCAATGGCTTATTGTTAAAAAGATTCAGTAATATATGTTATTGGCTAATTTAACAAGCATATCATTATCTGGTAGAGCATGCCTTCTCGATAATTTACCCCAAACTTATTTCGATCACTTTTCTTGTCTCCATTAAACTACGGTTAGCTATTTAGGGGGTTGGTAGAGTGTATAACAATAATGTTAAATAGAGTGTATTATTAATGTTTGTTTTAGTAATGCATATATTAGTTATGCTTGCATTAATTATATATAGAATATTTTTATGCATTGTATGGTTTGATGCTTTAAAAATATCAAACATTACATAAAGAAATGTATTTATAAAGATACCCTCCACAATTATGGTGGAAAAAATGTTTAAAAAAAAGGGTTTTGAGGGGCAATTTGGTCTTTAATCATCGTAATGCATGCATTAAAATCATTGCATTACAAATACCTAAAAATTCATAGTATTAGTAATGCACACCTTAATACATAATAGGGTGTATAAATAATAGAAATATTAGTTATACATAGCATAAAAAATTGTACCAAACAAGGTACTACTAATACACCAAATCAATACGTGCATTAGTTTTACTACACTCTGCCAAACGACCTCTTAGCAATATCCCTAAACCAAGGTTTAATAGTTAAAAAAAACATCATAATTCATAACTTTTCATGATGGATCTAGTTGTAAAAGTTCAAGTTTAGCGTTTTTGAATTTTTTATTAACTGCATCATTAATTAACAAATGATTTATTTCTTTATTAATCATGTAGTAGATTTCAAATTGAGATACTTGCATTGGATGTACTGTAAGATCTCGATATATTTTTATTGTTTTTCGTCCTTAGAAGCAGTACACTACTTGATATTTATATAAGCTCAATATGGTCAAGTTGCCCCACGTTTTTTTCAAACAAATATTGGTGTCTCATCTCTCGCTCATGGAGTTGTTAGTATTTTTAGTCTCCCACCTTTCCATGGGTTCTTTTGATTGCTTTTTTGATTCAACGGGGAACTTGTGGTAGTAAATATTAAAGTATTTAGAGGGTGAAAAAAATTATATGCTCAACAAGTTCTATACTATATGGATTACAAATGGGGACCTACAGTGGATGGCAGGATAAGTTATTGTACTGTGGTGGTAGAAAATTTTGATTAAGCATGTTCTTCAAGCTATCCCAACTCTCATTGTCGCTGTTGTGTGTCCTCCTAAAGGGGATTTGGCCCTCACGGAGAAATAATATTTTCAGTGAAAAGATAAACAACATTGAGTGTTTTGGGACAATTTGAGCTTCTCAGTGAATTTCAGAGAAGTTGGTATAAGAAAAAAGCGAGATGTTTGTGATACTCTAGCTACTAGGAGATGGTGAAATTTTAGAATTATGGATTCACTTTG
The DNA here is from genome assembly GCA_038996855.1 of Solanum aculeatissimum. Lineage (NCBI taxonomy): Eukaryota > Viridiplantae > Streptophyta > Magnoliopsida > Solanales > Solanaceae > Solanum > Solanum aculeatissimum. The sequence continues at coordinate 6,215 of JBCEWC010000459.1, read as the reverse complement.
GTCTAAGTTTCTTAAAGTTGAATATTGTGCCAGAGGACAGGTTGTCTGAAAGAAGGGGAGATTAGGGCAATCTCAAGAATGACAGAAACTTATAAAGGCCAAACAAGATGCTGAGAATAAAATTATTTAGAATATATACAAGAAAAAATAGTAATTTTTTGGTGGGATACCTAGACATGGCTTGGTCCTCTGTCTAGTTATTTTGAATATCAAAGCAACTATTGGTTTGACTTTCCCTAATTGCAACTTGGATATGTCATGGATAGGATTTATGATACCATTAAAAGAATGAAGCCTATGATTATATGGAAAAAAGTTTGCACAGAAAAATCTCCTCAAGAAAAAGTATACGCGGATATCAATAGAAGCTTTATTAAAAAGATCTGTGAAGCAGGAAGAGGAGGAATAGTCAACGATGATCAATAAAATTTTACCTTAACTTTTCTTTACACATCAATTGCAAGGGTAACAATGAGGCAGAGACTAGCTGCTAAATGTTGTTGGAAGATTGACTACACGAAATTCATGTTAGACTTGTATTCTCTCATCACAATAAGAATGATTACAGAAGCTCAATCCAACAACTAGAGGCTAAAGAGTATTATTGAAGATACACCTCAAACTCAAAACCAAGCTAATGCAACAACTACACATTGCTTTATAGAGGTGAACTAGGTAATTGATTTTTTTCTGGCCAAAAATGCTTCTAAAGGTGATTTTTTTGTGTATTACAATTATCATAACTTTTCAATAAAGCTAAAGACTTTAATTAAATAATTAGAGTCAAATGCTTAGTTTCAGAATTAAGTATGATAAGGTAAAAAAAATTGTTAGTTGAACTCATATGATAGGGAAACTTTGGTACTTAGCAAAGCAAAACCTTTTCTCTTTTATGTTTGAATAATGTCTCTTCATCCTTAATTTTTCAAAGGATGTTAGGTTATGCCCCCCTCCTATTTTGATTTCCATTAAGGAATAAAAGTTCACTCAAGCTTTAATGGGTGATTATATTCAAAAAGAAAATATAAACCTATTTTCAAGTAAAATCTAACAAGAAGATCTATTTACAATCAAATTTTCACAAGTCAGACATAGAAAAATATCTACAACTTACTCAAGTATAGAAAAAGTTGAACAAGTAAATAAAAATTAGATAAACCAGATTGCTATCTACTATGAGTAGCAGCTAACTGATTACCAAAAGCTAAATTGTGCTATATTTCTTGAAATTAAGTTACTATAAGCAAATTATTTTCTATCGAGTTGAACCTTTTTCATGTGTAAATTGCACAGTTCTAGTTCCAGTAGGAAAGAACATATGATCACTTAAATAACTCGCTGAGAAGGGAATATCATATGTCAATACTTCCTATAGGTGCGAAAAATTCATCTTTGTTAGTGGAGTGACATTTTTCATAATCTAAAGATGCAAAATTGATACATTTCTCTTAGGCTTCTAATATTTAAATGTATTTTTATGTATTCTTGTAGAATGTACTAATCACATCACTTACTATACTTCCTCAAGATAGGCTGGCCCGTGTCTGTCTAACAGCTGCCCGAGTCTATCATCACTCAACGGCCTCATCTAAATGGACAGCGAACTCCTCTACTGATCCACTGGCCTCAAAATCTGTAGGCTTATTGTAGAGTCGTGTCCGCAAGGCTTCAATATCATCACGCGTGGGTCTAGAAGCCATAGTACCTACAATCACATAATTACACAAACCATAAGTCCAATGAATCCAAGAATGAAAAAGAAGAAATTACAAAATTAAGTTATACAAGTGCCTACGAGGGCTCGCCAATGGGCCGTAGAAGGCCTTCGTGGGTAACAGGTCATAGTTTTCAAGTTACTGGAAGAGCACCTTCAAGACTAGTTACGACTTGTAGAAGAAACTACGGGTTGTAGGCTAAGTCATAGGTACTATTCCAATAGTGCAGGCTTTGAACCTATGAAACCATGTTATGGATCATAATCAAAACTATGACCCGTAAATGGTTTCGTCTGATGACATTCCTGAAAACCCCAAATTGTTGAACTCAACTTATGAGGAGAAACTATGGTCCGTGGATTAGAAGACCCTTATGCTGTAAAAAGAATAGCAACATGGGTTTCCCAAGGCCCCTACAATGGTTCCATTAATCAATATCAAACAAGAGATCACATCCAATAATAAGGTATATTAAATTAAACAGTATCGAAGTAACTTCATGCACTCAATTCATCCCACAACACATTTTCACTGAGTTACCCAACACCCATATGTACGAATCATTAGTTTACCCTGTCAATCATAAATTCAACATGCGCATAATACTTCAACCACCATTGGATAAATTATGTAACATGTTATTATTAAACACACACCGTCACATGTCAACAACAATAGAATAGTTCAATATAATTCCAATGACACGTGACTTCATGATTTCAAACAACAGCATAACAAAACTTTGTGGTCAATTAAATCAATTTTATTGTTCCGTCCTATGCACGATTCTTGTTCAATGTAATTAAACACATAGTTCTAAGCATGCCATATTCCTCATGCATAGGAAATACCCAATATTAGAACATTAACATTGTAATATCATTCTTAACAATGTTTCAACCTATTGACAACATTCTGGCGAAATATAAAAAAACAAAGAGAGCACATACCAAAATTTTGATCAAAAGGTCAAAAAATTATGAGAAAAAATTGAGAAAGTGAAGCTCTAGCTACACTAGAGAGTGGCAAAAAATTTTGTCAAAAATACTGACGGTGGTCGTGATAGTGGTCAGACTTTTGGGGAAGAAGAAGGGTCTAGGGTATTTTAAAAAATATGGGGAAAATGAGGGGTAAATGATTTTACCCCCATTTTATTCAACTAGTCGGGTCAGGTTTAAGTGGGGTTCAGACCCTACGGACCCCGATTACGGGCTGTAAGATGTTCTATAGCCCGTAAGACCTAGTTTTCATAGTTTTAAATCCCTAGTTTAAGGCTTTTGGATTTCTGATGTCTTATGGTTCGTAGGTTGCCTCGTATGTGCTACCCAACACTTGGTAAAATTTAGGAATCTTACATGGGTCCATGAACCTCATTCACGACCCGTAGTTTAATCTACGGGCTATAAAGTTGGCTCGTGAACTTAAGTGCACAAATTTTTGCTTATTGGAATGACTCTATGATTTGGTATATAGGTCGTGGTATAGACCATGGTCCATGGAATCAGTTGTAGAACAAAATTTTATGCTTTTTTTGGTTTGTTTTACTTTCTTACCCTGTTACTACATGTGCTCAATTCAGCAAACTGTTTCCCTAGAGTTTCCCAGTCTGTGGTCCATAATTTCAACCTAAAACAAGAAAATTAAACTACCTAAAAGTCTAAAAAGAAAAAAACTAAACAAAAACACAAGAATGAAAGAAAACATCTTAGGTTGCCTCCTAAGTGGCACCTGATTTAGTGTCACAAAATGACTTGGACAACTTGGTTACTCAGACTTCACCAAGTGCCCACACTTTTATCTTCAGCTCATCTGGTGTCTTCATCAACTGATAGATATTGGAACAATTTCTCGTCATTCAACCTAAACTTGAGTTGACCTTATTCTATGTCCACTAGGGCTTACCCAATGGCTAGGAAGGATCTTCCCAAGATGATTGGGACATTGAAGTTGACTTTGCAATCCAGGATCATAAATTCTGCAGGGAATATGAATTTCTGCACTTTTACTAGCACGCCGTATAGTATCCCTACAGGCTTCTTTACAGTCCTATCAACCATCAATAGTCACATGCTTATTGGAGTAGGGGCTCCCAAGCCTAACTTTCTGAACACTGTAAGAGGCATTAGATTGATACTAGCGCCTAAATCGCATAATGTCTTTACAAAGTCAACATCTCAAATGGTGCAAGGTATGGTGAATGTTCCAAGGTCCCCTTTCTTTTGCACCAAGGACCTTTTTGCAATAGCACAACGCTTTGCTCACCTTCCACTTTTTGGTTACAAGGTCATTCTTGAGCTTGGCATACCCGGGCATCATCTCCAATGCCTCAATGAGGGAAATATTGATAATGATCTACCTCAACATGGAGATGAAATGCTCGAACTTACCATACTCCTCCTTTTTCTTGAGTCTCTAAAGGAATGGTGGTGGAGGCCTAGGCATGGGCTTTAACTTTCTTGGGGTTTCCTCTTTTGTGCTTTCCCCATCCTTATCATTCTCATCTCCAATCTCTACATTCTTGATCTTGACTATCTCCTCAAGAACCTCAGCATCATCAACTGGCATTGGTGGTTCTATCGTCTGCTTGCCACCTCGTGCAGTAATTGCCATACATTGCCCATCATTCTTTGGATTCTGCACTGTGTTTCTTGGTAACATACCCTTATGGCGCTAGTTCAACTATGTATAAATTTGACCAAAGTGTTTCTCCAACTGCTTGATAGCGACAAAATAAGACTAAATGTTTTGATTTATTCCTGAGATATCGACTCTCATCACCTCCAAGGTCTCATCCTAGGTGTTAGCCTTATTCAACAGCTTATTAAACATCGCCTCAATACATGAACTGACAACCCTAGAATCACGATTATGAGGTGGAACATAAGGACCATTTTTGTACCTATCTCTTCGACCCTAATCACCATCTCTGTCTTAGCGCTTATTCATTACATAGTAGCCTTCTTGATTGTTATCCCTGAAAGCATTATCCCTGTTAATGTTCCGACCTTGTTTCTCCTGACCTTGGCACTAATAGTCCTGGTTGGAGCCTTAGGCATTGGTCCAAAAATGCCCCATCTGATCAGTCACAAAGCATGAATCCTCCTCATAGTAGGGCTCTTCATACATGGATGCACGTGGTGGCAGATGACTAACTACAATAACCCTTTCTTGAGTTTACTTCATCAGCAAACCCACATTGGTACTGATCTAAGTTAGATCCTGCATCACATCTTTATTAATCCTAACTAACTCAGGATTGGTTGTCACTGTGAAAGAGATTTTGGTAGTGGATTTGTCTTTTGAGCCCCATGTTTGTTTCATCTTTGCCACATTCTCCAACCATTCAACTGCTATTGAAAAAGTACAATCCAAGAATGAGACTCCCATGATAGTGTCAGCAACAGCTTGGCAATTTTCATCTAAGGCCCGATAGAACATTTCCACCAAGGAGTCATTAACTATCTTGTGGTCAAGGACACTCTTCAAGCATTTTGATAAACCTTTCCCAAGTAGTGCTGATAGAATCACTAGACAATTGTTCAAAGTTGTTGATCTGATGCTTCAACTTTAACTTCTTTGACTTGGGAAAATATGTCTCCAAGAAGGCTTTCTGCATTTCAGCCCAAGTAGTAATAGAGCCTTGTGGAAGTTCAGATAACTATATCGTTGCTTCACCTTTAAAAGATAATGGGAAGACTCAGAGCCCAATGGCATCCATGGATAGATTCTGATTCTCCATCATACTCTTTGATGTCTCCCAAGCTATATCTCAAAATAGAGGATAAGTGATCGCTATCAAAATATATAACCTAACAAAGGTTAGGGTCGATCCCACAGGGAATATGGTTAGACCTGAAGTAATTACAAGTAATCTGACTCAAATTAACCTACTTATCTCCCGAAATGAGGATTTGTAATTGCGAAATATAAACCTAACTAGAAACAAGTGTTATGAAATCAATAGGAGAAGTAACTAGGGTATTGTGTTTTCCATGAATTCCTAACTTAGTATCACCAGATAATTGTAATCATTTCTAGTGTATAGCATGCAACACAGTAAGTTAAGTTTACCAAACTCTTTGATCTAGGAGAGAGGTAAATTTCACTAGTTATTTGATCCATCCCTGCAGTATCACATTACTAACCTTTACCTATTTTTTCAGTACAACCTTCCCTTGATCCAGTTCGGTTGTTTGAATACCGACCTTCAGTGGTTTGTATTACTTTTATTTTTTTTTAATATCGACCTCCAGTGGTCGGTATTACTTTTGTTATTTTGTTTGAATATCGACCACTGGTGGTCAGTTTTCTGCAAGATAATATGGAGCACATTGCTGCAATTTTTTGTTACCCATCCGTTTATTTCAATCAAAGCAGCCCAAAAGAACTATCAACACAATACTTTTCTACATTTACATATATTAGTTTAAAGCAAACTTAAACTAATTCAAATTTAACTGGAATTCATTCAAATTAAACTAAATGATCAAACAATTTAAA